>OMLP01020711.1:10769-25398 GCA_900302685.1 Spondyliosoma cantharus
TCCTCCTTCTACCTCCTTTCCTCTCATTGTTCTTTTTTTTGTCATCCCTCTTCCTCTTGTGCATCCCTCTCCTTTCATCGTGCAAATGCTTCGGGGATCTTTTACTTTTGTGGCAACAAATGTAAAAGACAGCAATTTTTTGATTTTTCCATACTTTCATGAAAAATAATCTAAATAATGGATAACTTGAATTGCAGAACTAATGCACTAATACAGATACATTTTGTCCAGGAAAGAGAAGCTGTGAAATTACTGCTGGTGAGTAAAAGGGAATTGTAGATCTAGTGCTAGGCATTCTGTGAGGAAGGCTAGCTGTAATATTTAATCTTGTCTAAAATTGTTGTGAAACTGTTGAAACAGGCAGTTTCGCCCGAGTCAGCTGTGACCAATAGGCTTGATTTCAGGGCGGAGCCAAGCCTGCATGAGGTAAATCTAGCACATAAGGGCTAGTCACTACAGTGTCAGCTGCAGCATCAGGACAGCCGGACGAAGACTTAGGGAATCTCTCTGCGGGAGTCCATCGAGGAAGTCAAAGTAACTCGCTGTCCACTGCCGATTATAGCCATGAGCTTTACACAGTCCCAGTCAGGACATCAAACCGGAGAAGATTTCACCAGAGACTCATTGCTCGAGGCTGTAACCCAGCCAATCTCTGCTATCCGACATTCTCCACCAGTACTGAACTTGAAGTATTGGGGGGCTATGGAACAGCCAGTCTGCAGTCAAGAAGGCAGGCATCATTTCAGCCTATGCCTCCCTGCAAACTCTCCACTTTGTGACCCTTGCAGAGACCTGGATCACTCCTGAAAACACTGCCACTCCAGCTGCCCACTCATCTGCCTTCTCCTTTTCACACTCCTCGAGACAAACAGGTCGAGGAGGAGGAACTGGCCTCCTCGTCTCCCCCATGTGGTCCTACCAGGTCCTTCCCCTGGACCACCTACCCAGATCTGCTTTTGAATTCCATGCTGTCTCTGTCACACTTCCTTTCAAACTCAACATTGTGGTGATCTATCACCCTCCTACTCCTCTCCGTGACTTATTTGATGAGGTGGATGCCCTCCTAAGCTGCTCCCCTGACGATGGCACACCACTCGTTGTCCGGGGTGACTTCAACATCCACCCAGAGAAGCTTTGCTCACCTGAATTCATCGACTTCTTCTCCACATTTGACCTCACACTCTTCCCCTCTCCACCGACCCACCAACTCGATCTTGTCTTCACAAGGTCTTGTAGTACCTCGGCACTCTCTGTTACCCTGCTCACTGTGTCTGACCACCATGCTGTCACTTTCTCTCTCCCCTTAAAATTCACCACCGCCCCCAGCCCTCACACGGTCACCACCCACCACAATCTGAAATTCCTCTCTCCCTCTGCTGTCTCCTCTACTGTTCCTTCCTCACTACCATCCACAGACAATCACCAATACCATCCCTCTCCTCCTCGTTAGATACTCTCTGTCACCTCACCTCCTGACCGGCAAGATCTTCTCCCCCCCCCCCGGCTGTCTGAATCTCTGCAAACCAATAGATTGGTGCTATGAGCAGCAGAGAGAAAATGGAGAAAATCACATCATTCTGATGACCTTGCCCACTACCACCACCTCCTCTCTGACTTCACCTCAACGGTATCAGTGTATACTACAGACCTTTATCTCTTCTTTCATTCCTCTCTAAACCCTGGAACGTGCAGTCTACAACCAACTGTCCTCCTATCTTTCAGAAAATTACCTCCTTGACCCTAATCAGTCAGTCTTCAGAACTGGTCACTCCACTGAGGCGGCCCTCCTCAAGGTGACTCAGTGCCGCCAGAGCCTCATCCAACTCGTCAGTCCTCATTCTCCTCGACTTATCCTCTGTGTTTGACACAGTCAACCACCAAATCCTCCTCTCCACTCTGGCTGAACTTGGCATTGCTGAATCTGCTCTAACCTGGTTCACATCATACCTGACAAATCGCACCTTTCAGGTCACAAGGAACGGCTTCTTGTCCAAACCCTGCTTTCTGGAAACTGTTGTCCCGGCTCAGTATTAGGACCGCTTCTGTTTTCACTATAAACTAGATCACTAGGCTCTGCAACTGTTATGCTGATGACACCCAACTGTTCCTCTCTTTCCCTCATCCTTCTCCAACACCCACATTGCAACGCGCATCTCGAAATGTTTGGCAGACATCTCTGCTTGGACAGCTGCGCATCACCTCGAACTCGACCTTAGTAAAACTGAACTCCTCTTCATCCTGGGGGAAAGACTGCCCTCGCATGGACCTGTCAGTCACTGTTGAGGATGTCACGGTATCGCCTTCGTCGACGGCGAGGAACCTGGGCGTAATCCTCGACGATGGACTGTACTGTGCCCCCAACATCACTGCTGTGGCCCGATCCTGCAGATTTGTCCTCTACAACATCCACAGGATCTGGCCTTTCCTCACAAAAGACGCGACGGAACTCTTGGTCCAAGCGCTGGTCATCTCCTGCCTGGACTACTGCAACTCCCTCTTGACTGGACTCCCAGCCTCTGCGACTAAACCATTGCAGTGTAACCAGAACATTGCAGCGTAACCAGAACACTGCAGCGCGCCTCGTTTACAACCTTCCCAAATCTGACCCCAACCTGAGCCCTCTCCTCCGTGACCTCCACTGGCTTCCTGTTGTGGCCCGCATATGATTTAAGACGATGGTGCTGGCCTTCAAAGCCGCAGAACTGCACCTGTCCACCTCCAAACACTGGTCAGACCACACGCCCCAGCTCGAGCACTTCACTCATTTACATCAGCTAGCCGACTGGTACCCCCATCGCTGAAGAGCAAACAAAGCCCACTCAGCGAAGTCACGACTCTTCTCTGTTTTGGAACCTCAGTGGTGGAACGAACTCCCGACCAATGTCAGGACAGCAGAATCACTCTCGATCTTCCACAAAAGACTCAAGACTCATATGTTCAGACTTCATCTCGACCCTGCATAGCATGACTGCTTTTCAATCACTGTTAAGGTACAGTCACATTCAAAGTCTACTGGAATGCAGAGAGATTATGCCCTTTGAACCACTGGAAAATGTACATTATACTGAATTTACAACTGCACATGTGTTTCCATCCTCTCAATATTTTACATAGTTTTTTACAATCAGAAATTAGAGTCAGGTCATATATATGTAATGTGAACATGATATGACAAAGAAATGTTGATACAATAGGTATGAAGCAAAAACATTTATTTAGCAGTGGTTTGCAGAAGCATAAAGTGCCAGCATTTTGTTGTGGGGACTGGCATCATCTACAGCTGCCACAATTAATGCAGTCTGAAAAATACACTTCTGCAACTTATGCAACATACTGTAAAACCAACACACCTATTTCACATGACTGCACTTAGACTGTCAGTGCTATGCATATTCTTTTGCTGCCACACTGCGCCCCTACAGTTATGCTGTTACCTGCTGTTGTTGCTGTTCTTATAGCATGTCAAAAGCCCCACCTCCAGCAGCATTCACTTGAAGTGTCAACATTATTATCATTTCCTAGACTTTGCTGTGTCTAGTTAGTGTTTCAATGTGAAGACATCAACTCTACATACTTTACATTTCCATCTAATCCAGTGGTTGCCAAAGTGGGGGGCGCAGATCCATTGCAGGGGGGGCGTGGTACGGCTACAGGGCTAAATGAATGAGGCATACTTGGACACTGCTAGCAAAACATGGACAAGTTTTTGACTGGGCTCCCACCTAAACGTAAAGCAGAGGATGAACTGTAACCAGATGTGCTCCCAAGGCAAGGCAAAGACAAGAAAATATGACGAGACATATCTTGCCTTTGGCTTCACCTTTACAATGGTGGGTAATGAGGAAAGACCACAGTGTGTTATGTGTCTCAAAATACTAGCCTGTCATAGTCTGAAGCCAAACAAGCTAAGGCGCCACTTGGAGACAATACACCCAGAGCACAAAGACAAGTCAGTTGACTTTTTCAGAAAAAAACTCATAAACTGCCGTGCTCAACAGTGTCGTTTTACTAAAGCTGCATCCGTGCCCGCAAATGCCCAACTCTCTTCGTATAAAGTTGCCTACCGAGTGGCACAGTGTAAAAAGCCGCACACAATAGCTGAAGAATTAATACTTCCCTGTGCTATGGACACGGTTTCAACTATGCTTGATGACACAGCAGCCAGCAAGCTAAGGGCTATTCCTCTGTCCGACAATACCATCGCCAGGTGCATTTATGATATGTCAAAGGACATAGTGGAGCAGCTTAATGATAAGGTGCGCGACATCCGCTTTGCTCTGCAGATGGATAAAGCAACTGACAGTAACAAAGACTGTTTACTGATAGCGTACGTCAGATTCAATGATGAAGATGATTTGAGGGGGGAATTGCTTTTCTGCAAAAAAGTTCTTGGCAGAGCCACTGCAGAAGAGCTGTTTAAAATCATTGACACTTAATTGAAAGAGGCCGATCTGAAATGGGAGGACTATGTGGGGATCTGCACAGATGGGGCTCAGGCTATGGCTGGGAAACGCGGAGAGCTGCAAGCGCTCATCAAGATAAACCGCGAGGCGCTGGCGTCTAAACAGCTGAGTCTTGAGCTGAACGATGTAATGACCGACGTCATTGCCACAGTCTACTACATCAAAATACGACCTGTCAAATCGCGGATTTTTTCAGCACTATGCGAAGAAATGGCCTCCGACCATACAGCTGTTCTGTTTCACAACGAGTTCCGATGGCTGTCACGTGGGAAGGTGCTGTCCAGGGTCTTTGAACTGCGAGATGAGATCTGTATCTTTTTGGAGGAAGAGGGCAGTGATTTTGCCCACAAGTTAACTGTAACAAGTTCCTTTTGAAACTTGCATACCTCAGTGACATGTTTCTGAAACTCAATGAAGCGAATTTGCAGATGCAGGGCAAAAACACACACCTTCCACATCTGGCAGATAAAACCACATCATTCATCAGAAAACTTGAGATGTGGCAGCAGCGAGTGAAAGATGGATATATTGACTCCTTTGAGAACTTGAAAGAATTCATTGAAGTCAACAAGCTGCAGAACACAGTGATCCCATGCATGGAAGCACACTTCTCTGCCCTTCAGAAACATTTCCAGGGATATTTTCCAGTGCAGGATCCCAAAGAATATGACTGGATCCGTGACCCCTTCAGTGCAACACCACCTGCCGACTTCAGCACAGCACTTCAGTGATCTACTTGTGCAAGATCTTTGTGTTTCCTGTGCATAATCTGTGTTAATTTGAGAACTGTGGTAAGGAAATTGGGCAAGGATCTTAGTGGGGGTTGACTGACACCAACCGGACACCTGTAGTTTCATTTTGTTAGACACACTAGGTTTAGAGGGTGCTGCTTATTTTGTATTTTGATTTTTGATGAAATTGATTAATTGATCTTGAAGTAGCTGACGGCTATCTCTCATTTTGGGAAGGCCTCTTTAAGTTATATTCATTTCCTTGAGTTAAGCAACATCCGACAGCCCTTTTTCCATTCTCTTTGCAACCACTGCAAATAAATAACTTGCAATTTTACCAAAAACATTCTGGTTTATGTTGCTTCCCTTTCCCCCGCGAGCCGGGTCGAAACAGCATCGAGCCGGAAAAAGGAAAACGAAAATCTGTGTTTTTACCTAGAGGGTATGTTTCCATCACAGCTAATTGGAGCTGGAGCTGATGAAAACCTGTGTCTACACTACTACAGAGTCCTTTCACATGATAAGGGATGTTGATTTTACCCTTTCGCACTGAAAACAAAAGCCAGAAATTATGTGAGCAGCACTGCCATTTTGCCCTGAGTGCTAGTGCTAAAAGGAAAAAGGCTACAGTACAGTAGATGTGACATATCTTGAGCCACACAAGGCTTCAAACCTTTCGTTTGTTTATGAATTTGAGTCAGACCATGTTTCAGAATCGGGGTGCCCCATGCTGCATTGATTTATTGCAAAAGCGAAATGTAAGACATGTGAGTCACTCCGGCCCCACGAAAGATGGAGAATCAGATGTCTGACTCACTTTGACTGATATTGTTGGAGATTTCAGTCTGTTGTGTGACATTATTGTAGTCCTTGTTACTTGTCTCTCTCTTTCTTTGTCCTCTTTCAGTCTCTTTCTTTCCGTTTTCATTTTTCTCATTATCTGTTGTCAGTCAGTCTTTATCTACCGGTCTGACACTGAAAGCATTTGACAGAAGCTGGCAAGCCTCTTGTTTCCTACTGTTTGTGTCTCATCTGTCTGTTTGAGCCATCTCTGACAGCAAACACTGTAAAGTTGAGGGCTGTATCATTTTAATAGTAATCAGCAACAAGGATTTGAATGCCAAGTCTTCCTTGATCAGGAAGGCCAGTGACGTTGTGGGGGTGGAGCTGGACTCTGTGACGGCAGTGTCAGACAGGAGGATGCTGTCGAAGGTGTGGGCGATACTGCAGTACGGCTCTCAACAAACAAATATAACTACTCATTCTCATTTCATTTATAACGCTACAACCATTTCATTGCATATTGTACATATTTCCAGATTGTCTACTTTACTATGTTATTTTATTTTAACGTCTGTTTTAATATTTTATTTTATTTTATTTCATTGTCTATTTCAGTGTTTTATTTCTATCTTTATCTTTATCTCTTGTTTCCATTCATGCTGTATTTCTATTTCTACTTTGCACGGAGCATTGGAACAAAAGCAATTTCCCCCCCGGAGATCAATAAAGTATTCTGACTCTGAATCTGAATCTGAAACAAGTTGAGATAGTAATACTCTTCTCTGATACTTGTTTTGGTAGATTCTACAAGAGCGCAGGCAGAGGTGTTGTTTATATGACGGTCATCCTAAATAACTGAGCTAGACGACTCATTTAGCATACATAACCTCAATACTGAGAGCACAGGGAAAAAAAACAGGATTGATTCCAAGTGACTAAAACTGAAATAAGAAAATGAATCACTTATGATTTGGAGATAATATTACACAAAAAATTTTTTTTGTAGTTTCATGCATGAGATGTGCACTATCTGACCTTCATCTGAACTGTATAACTGCCTGTCACCCATTTTTGGTCACTGTTGCATGCTGAGTGAACTAGAAGAGTGCACTCAGTAGAGTGTAAATGACCCATGAACAGACTTGGTAATCAATGGTTTTAGGCTAGCCAATTGTCATAAGTGCCTTTTTCTATGTTGTAATGCATGTTGTAAAATGGCAAATACTACGGGAAAGACAAAAGTCTAAACTTCATAATAGGATTACAAGGAGGCTTTATTTGGATTCAAAACACAACCTGGTCTCAAAGCACCAAAATGTTGCACCAACTGGCCTTAGTTCAGTACTTGGTAGAGCCAACAGGTTAAAGTGTCGCCAGTAGAAACTAAATTCCAGACTGAAGCGGTTGTGGAGCACTTGTCGCCCCTCCCGGCTGGTAGAGGAGTGAGGGACACAGTTCAACAAGTTACATTATGTAGAGCTGTTTAGCTCTGCAGGCGAGATGATACCCACCTTTGCTCCAAACAAGCACTAGATACAACCAAGTAGTTTAAGAAATTGGCCCCTTTAATTTTATCATTTAAAAAAATGTAATTGATAAAAAATTCAGATCCAGATAATCTGAGTCCTTTTTTGCCATGTATCCTCAGGCCCTGTTCACTGATGGACCAGGATGGACCTGGCTCTGGTCCTGCGTGGAAAATTGCTATGGGCCATGTCGTAATTTGGACTTTCTACACACAACATCAACTGCACGTCATCCTAGAAGAGAGGTCCCTCTTCTGGTGATGTCCATGAGGTTTCCTCAGTTGTTTTCCCTATTAAAGGGCCAGTTCAACCCATAATCGAAAATAAATAGCTTTCTTCTTACCTGTAGGGCTATTTATCGATCTAGATTGTTTTTGCCGAGTTAGCCTTGGAATGCCCCCTTAAAGTGTTTTTTGGAGTTCTGGTGTGTGACAGACAGGACGGTTTATCAATAGAGACCTGGGTGAGTGCTGAGGAGGATCTTGAGGGAATGGCTGGGAAGAAGGACACTTGGGAAACTCGACCTAGCCTTACTTTGTGATCAAAGCCATGTTCAGACAGTAATAGCCCTGTAAAAAACACAGCCTCCTCATGAGCCCGGTCACTGCCGAAAGGCTGCCAGTACAGAGCAAAACAACGCAAAACTAAAGCAGGCTTAACTTTTGCTTGACCACAACACGATGTAATGCAGGAAGATGCTACAGTGACCAGTCAAATGTGTGTATTCACTTATTCACGGTCAATTTCTTTGTATCATGAATGCCATATGTCTACTGTTTGCTCCACACTACTGCAACAAAAGATAAAATAATTGCCAGTGTGATAACTTCCTAGAATTGTTTTAAATGTCTGTATTAGCTGTCTCACAGTATTTAAGGTCCTACTTGTAAGAAGTTGATTTTTGAGTCTCATTCCCAGCCTGTCAAATAGTGATGTATTGGGATTGTAGGTTGGGCCGGCCACGCTCACATCGTTTTGAACTTCCTGGGTCACATTTGTCCTCTCATTCGTACCTGAACAACACACCCCCACAAACACAGAACACTGCCTGTTTGCAGAGCAATTTTCCTTCCCATTTATTTCAAGTCCTGTCGTTCTGTCATGTTCTCTTTCTTTTACCTTGTCTCTTTTTTAAGAATGAAGAAAAAGTTAACAACTGGACTGTTTGTTCTCCACTGTTTTTTTTTACTTTATGTCCTCTCTCAAATTCATTTCTCTCTCTCTCTCTCTCTCTCTCTCTCTTTCCTTTGGTCTCCCACTGGCCCAACAGCCACCAGAGTCCCTCAAATGAGCACATTAAACATTTCCCCCGAGGTTTGCTCTGCTTTTATAGCTGCCGATATCTGTGTCCCGCTTGTACTGTCTTATTTTATGATCGTTGTTTTCTTGCTTTACATTATTGTTCAATCATGTGCACTGTCCCTGAGAAATAAACTAAATAGCTAAATAGTCTCACTTTTACATTTTTGTCATCACTAAAGGGTGCACTATGTAGTTTTGGGAATACTTTTTTATTAGATGAGAAATAAACAAACCCTATTTGTTTTCATGACTGAATAAACTGAATAAACAAACTGACCTTCAAGGACAACACAATTTATACTGTTTTACTGTGTTTATATGTGGCGGACCCTGCCACCTTTCTAGCTTAAAACAGTGTTCTGGGACCTTATTTTCCTCTGAGAACAGCTTGTTTATTCACTTATGGAAAGAATACATTTTTCTGAGTTTGTATTATTGCCTAATTAGTACTGTAAATATTAAAATTCTGAGTTTGAGTTTCTATAAAATAATAATATCTGAACATTTCTTCCTCGACTGTTTTCCGGTTTAACATTTGCACTTGCATTAGCATAAAAATGTAGTGAAAAAAGTTACATTTCTATGTACGTACATCCAACAAAAATATAAACACAACACTTTTGGTTTTGCTTCCGTTTTGCATGAGAAAGAATTTAAGATGTTTTTGTGCAGGTGAAATAACGTGTAATCGTGAAGGCTCTCGGCTGATGTAGTTTTGCGACATTAGAGAGAACTCGCATTGTAGTGAAATGAACACTCAATCCACGGCAGCAGCAGCTCTGGTGAACATTCCTGCAGCCAGCATGCCAACTGCACGCTCCGTCAAACCTTGTGCCATCTGCGGTACTGCGCTCTGTGACGAAACTGCACGTTTTGTGCACAGTGGCCTCTAATTGTGACCGTTCCAAAGCACACCGGTGCGTTAAGCATGCTGTTACCATGTGCTCAAAATCTGTGAGGAATAAACAGAAAATAAGACTTAAATCTTTTACTTCAACTAGCGAAAAATGAGAGTAAAAAATAAATATTTTTATTGAGTGTATATTTTTAATTCTCCTCATAGGGTCCTTGAAAAGCCGGGACCATCCCTGGACCCTGTCTCTCCCTGCTCTTGTCTCTTGTTTTTGAAGCTATTCCCTCTCTCTGGTCATGCTTTCAGAGTGATGTGCGGCAGTTATCAATCTGTCTCTCAGAGTGCGCCCCGTATAATGTTAGAAGCAGTTATCAATCTGTCCATGCGAGCCTCTGAATAATATGAGAAAGAATGCTCTCAGTTAAATAGTTGTTATTACTTTCTCGCCTCAGCGGCCTTGGACCGAAGTCATTACCAGAAATATTTTCAGAAACAACGCTGGCCAGTGGATGATTTGAAGATCAGCGATGAGCCTCTTGGCCTCTGAAAGACAATTTAATAAAGAGCTCCTTATCTCATCTTTCCCAGCGTTTAAATCCAGTCAGGAGCATCCAACCCCATCCCTCACCCCCGATGTACATTAAAAGGTTGTCCACGGTGAGCATAAATTTGAAAAATGTCACATATCCAACTGAGGAAGGATATGCTCAGCGCAGTTTATCATTCAGTGTCTCTAAAATTGTCAAAGCTTGTGAGAAAGTGTCATCACTGTCTGAGAATCTCTTTCGGTCCTTGAAAGTGAACAATTATGTGTTTCAATTTGGTTATCAATCATTTGTGTAGAGTGTAGCCGTCACTTTTTCTTTGAGGGCGAGATCTAATCTTGAAAGGACTCCAGGTGATGTTGACGGATGTGACAATGAAGAGTTTGACGTTTGAATGAGAACGTTCATCTGTTTTGGCGCAGCAGGTTCCAGCTCATGCTGAAGTGATGATGAGCAGAGCAGCTGTCTGTCGTTTACTGCTCAGTCCTTCGTAACTCTGTTATTGTATCTCTCCGATTCGGTCACAATTTAGATTCTAAATAGAAAATCAAATAAAAAGTTACCTCCACTGACTTCAGCTTTCATTTAAAACTGCTAACAACGTCCCATCCTTCTTCAAGTTATGCCCCACGGTGTCAGTGGAGGAAAGGGCCCAGACAGGCCCAAGGTTCTTTAACACTGCCACCAAGTGGTACAGCACTTAAGTATCACACACAGTATCCATCCATCAATACACGCATACATACATTACCCTGTTCAGGGTCCGTGGGGCTTGAGAGTGCCAATATAAATGAATGACACCTACGAGTTAAATGTACTACAATGAACTTTGAACTGGGTATGAAAGAGTATCAGTTTAACCCTGACGCTTCTATGACCTACACAAGCAAACAAGACCATTGTTATTTTTAATGCCTGTCACCTGGCTAGATTCTGACTTTCTTAGATGCTATTCAAACTGTATAAATGTATTGTCACCATACTTAAAATTATTGAAGTTTCCAGTATAGATAACCAAGTCTTCCCGACGCAGTATTTCAAACCCTGTGTAAATACAAAACATAGACTAAATTACTTTTGTACTAGCTGCTGCTGCCACAAAACCACAAATGGCCGATGCGTTGTTTCAAGGGTGAGTCGAATCTACAAGCTTTTAACTGTAAATCGCAGCAACTAGTAGTAGTCAGCACCATCTGGTCCAACCTCTTTACCCCTTTTCAACCAAGGTGGTTCAGACGCTGGTTCGGAGCCAGTACTTTCTCTGGAACTAGTTCTTTGTGTTATGACAGCCAAAGAACTCGCTCTAGGCCAGGTAGACTGGTTCCAGAGTGGCATCAACACTTTTCTGGTCTAGACTAAATTACATCAGGGGCTGGGGGCAGGGTTATCATGACCAGGAGTACATAAAACAGCTTATGACTGCCATTTTAAAAGCCAGAGTTAGTGTAACATCTTCTCAATCATCCATGGGAGAATAAACAAAAGTTTTTCACTATATTCACTAATCAAAGCGGCAGTCATCTGAGGACCAGTCGTGTTTGGATGTCACTGTAGGCAGGCAAAGCCAGGAACAACAATCACATAGTCAGTGTAAAATGCACATTTCCTGAGCTGTTTTCTAGCAATACTGGGAAACTGGAGACATATCCAGTGACCGAATGATGTGACTCTGCAGTGGCTCTCATTTCTGGTGAAAAGCAAACCGGTTCATAAAAGGTTCACATGTTCACTTTGGTAGAAAATGGGCTTGATGCCGTGCCCTGGTTCCTGCAAAGCTCATACACCAGCACCAGAGCTTGAATGCCTTCAAGAGTGTAGAGCAGCACACGACAATTCATGGGTGTTAACAGTGACGAAGGCTGCAGAACTTCTTCTGGGAGTGATTCAGGAGGGGGACCAGAAGGAGGATGTTTTTGTCCAAATGATAAATAGCCAAAAGTCCAAAGAGAAACTGGGCTGAGTCCCCCGTGAGAAAGGCTTTCATTTTTACAGGTCAAACCTGAGGGATTGCACATCAGCAGCAGGTTGTGTTGAGTCACCCCAAGAGTCCTGTCAGTTCTCAGCAGGAGTCAGCGTTGTCTTCTCAGCAGTTATGGAGGAGTCCAACAGATGGTGGGATTGCTTTTTGGTGTGCACATCTGGTTGTAATTAAGTGTGATGTGGCAGGATGCAGATGTCAAGAGATACATTGTGAATGCATGAGAGATGCAGTGAAACTCAAGGAAGGGGGTGGTAGCTAGAAATATTTGTTAGATACAACAATGAAGGTAATCTCGTAATTTTTTTCAGTACTGTGCCAATTTTGGATGACCTGGGCCTCTTTTTATAATCCAAGATGTTTCTTCTTCAAGCTTTGGGTGCTTGCAACACCTGACTCTATGTATTTGCAGTGGCCAGTTTAACACTGGATCCATTCAAATAGTTTCATTTAGATTCTTTCTGGCATTTAAAAATGGAGTAAATCCCTGCAGCAGGTTCAAATGGCTGAAAAAATGAAACCAGAAGAGTGGAGGCTGTTAAAGCAGCAGGTTAATGCTCATGGTCACATGTTCAACTATCACCAGGTGAGTCAAATATCAAGCCAATCACAGCTATTTGGCCAACCAAGGCCAGACAGGAGTCAACAGCAAGTACTGTGATGACAGACTCAAAAATATGAACAAATCAGACACATGCAATCGCTTATCAACTGGTTGGTTATGTAATCGTCACATACTCAATCATATACAGTATAACATATAGTTCAATTTGTGCATTATCAATGAAATACGAGAGTCTAGTGATAAACAAAATAGAATAGCCATGTAGAAAATAGATTAAAAATGAATGGTGGAATAATTGAACAATGTGATCAGTCACAATTTTTAATGTTGAGCGTGTTTAAGTAAAAATGAATCAGCATTAACACTTGATACTATCTGACCTGGTCATTGTTTTCATCTCGCTGTGCAGGGGTATTCAACATAAATGTGTGTAAAATGTCCTTATTTGATTTGACATACTGAATATTTATTGTCACTTAACATTTAACTATACAGATATAATACTGTATATATGTATTATTTTCATCTCTCTTTAAGGAAAAGAAGGGTTAGGGTTACTATTTTATTTTTTAAAATAAAATAGTGAAAATAAATAAAATAGCTTTTTAAAAACTGTGCATCTTAAATTACTTAATTTTTGAAAAATTAAGTGTAGCAGCAGTTTGTTTCCCTTTTTTCTTTGTTAATATTTCACATCTTAACAGTCTCAACCAATTTTGCAACAGATAGATCTCAACACATCTTCATAATTGAATTGTTTCTCTTTCTTTGCCTCTTATATCCCACTCCTCCACCTTCTGTTGTTCATACTGGGCTCCCAGACTGCTTATTTTCTGTGACCTCAGTTCAGACTTGAGTGGATATGTCTGGTCAGAAACATTTTATGAGTGCCACAGTCTCTGAGAGTATGAGACAGACTGGTTTTCTGCTTCCAGTGTGAAGAATGAACATTAATGTTCTGTATCGTTCACTAGTCTTTCCGTCTTATCTTTACGGAAGAGGGCCACATGTGAATTGTTTTCGGAGTTCTGACTTTAAAGTCATCAGAATTCTGAGAAAAAAGTCAGAATTCTGATGACTTTAATCTCAGAATTCTGACTTTTTTTCTCAGAATTCTGACTTTCTGATGACTTTAATCTCTTAAAGTCAGAATTCTAAGATTAAAGTCATCAGAATTCTAAGATTAAAGTCAGAATTCTAAGATTAAAGTCATCAGAATTCTAAGATTAAAGTCAGAATTCTGAGAAAAAAGTCAGAATTTTGAGATTAAAGTCAGACTGAAGTGAGAATTATGGGTAAACTCCTTGTAAGGAACCAACTTCAGTGAGAGAGTGGTGACATGAGAGAGTTGCATGAAGGAGGGGAGACACAAAAAACCTGAATATGTCGGATTTATTGGAGTTTCTGAGATTAAAGTCTTCAGAATGTCAGAATTCTGACTTTTTTTCTCAGAATTCTGACTTTCTGAAGACTTTAATCTCTTAAAGTCAGAATTCTAAGATTAAAGTCATCAGAATTCTGAGATTAAAGTCAGAATTCTAAGATTAAAGTCATCAGAATTCTAAGATTAAAGTCAGAATTCTGAGAAAAAAGTCAGAATTCTGAGATTAAAGTCAGAATTCTGAGAAAAAAGTCATCAGAATTCTGAGATTAAAGTCATCAGAATTCTGAGATTAAAGTCAGAATTCTGAGAATAAAGTCATCAGAATTCTGAGATTAAAGTCATCAGAATTCTGAGATTAAAGTCATCAGAATTCTGAGAATAAAGTCAGAATTCTGAGATTAAAGTCATCAGAATTCTGAGATTAAAGTCAGAATTCTGAGAAAAAAGTCAGAATTCTGAGATTAAAGTCAGAATGAAGTGAGAATTATGGGTAAACTCC
>OMLP01020717.1:0-19322 GCA_900302685.1 Spondyliosoma cantharus
TATATTAGTACAAACTGGAATTAATGAATAATTTATGTCTTATATTTTAAACTGTCATATGCTGCGGCTAATCAGTTTCTCGACTGCATGATTCACTACGTTTAGAATGAAGTTAGATAAAGCAAATTCTTTGTTCAGTAGGCACAATGGGAATTCATTTGTTATGTTCTTGGCTTGTTTCTCTCTATGCTAAAGCTGTAACAAGACCAGAATTATGTCCTCCAAGTTGAAGTGGCTGATTGTGATCCAGCTCCTGATGAATGAACAGGCTCTGTGCAGGGTCCCACCTTCTCTGGCTCCGAAAAACTCTGTGCTTCCAGGAAACGACTTCCATGGAGAAGTAGAGGAGACAGCCGTACAGGATCATCAGTCTCTCCTGGGATCCCAACTGCAGCCTGGTCTCCCCTCTGTGGAAAATCCTGGTCCTGTATCGGTGGTTGCACAAAAAGAGGAGAGAATCCAATCTGCCAAACGTGTAATATCAGACCTCAGCGGGAGGCTTCAGGGGCAGATTCAAGATCGTCTCCACATCCAGGGTAACGTCAGCTGTGAGGAGCTGCTGTCTGCCAGCACTGTGGATGACCCATCATCCTCCATGTTCCCCCAGGAGCTGCTGGGTCTCTCTTTGGTGCCTGTGTTGTTGGTAGCAGGCTGCCCACAGGAGGCGCAGACTCTGGTGCTCAAGCTGTACGATCTACTGGGAATGGAAGATACGGAGGAGCTCCTGATGGAGGTGGAGGGTCTGATAGAGAGGAGGATGAGCAAGTCTGCATCTACGCTTGCACCTGCATCAGCAGCATCGCCTTCAGAGCGGGATGAAGCCGGGCACCACATAGAGGCTGTGATGTTTAACATCCAGCAGCTGGCCATGATGGGTGAAGGTATGTCAAAGCAGGAAGGACACTGTGAGGGTTGGACCAGGGTGAATGCAACCACACTGGTAGGAAGAGCTGTGGACGGAGTCACAGGTGATCTAGAGGAGGCTGTGAACACCTGCGAGAGACTGGGAGTCCTGTGTGCTGGTGTGACCAGCAGTGGACTACTCAAACCTGGGAGGTATCAGGCAGTCTTTAGGAAAGGTAGTCGCATCCTGCCATCTGAGTCCACAGAGTATGAATGCTGGATCCGTCAGTGCAGTGCAGAGGAGGATGTTTCGTTCCCTGCTGCTTCAGGACAAAGGATGAAGCGAAGCTCCCAGAGGAGCTGTATCAACAAAAATGAGGAGCGTGTGTACAATGTGGTGGAGTGGATCCCTGCGGTCAGCACCCTCTACAACCTCGGCACAGCTGTGTATTACGCCTCAGTCAACTGCTCGGAGACAGCCAAGGAGAGAGCCATCCTCAGCGCTGTTGACCTCAGCACGGATGCTCTCATGGTCGCCACAGGGGGGACTGCAGGGGTTGCAGGCTACGCCTTGGGTGCAGGGGTGAAGACCGGTGTGAAAGCTAGCGTCAGGTATCTGCTCAACTCCATGAAGGAGGAAGACGACGTGCTGGTGAACCAGTTCAGCTGGGAGGAAGGCGTCATCACCGTCCAGTAGACTGGAGGATCAAGAAATCAGCCTGTGAAGCTTCGGCAATAAAAATCGTTATATTTAGTATGTTCTTTTTTTTAAACAATGACACGGGCTAAATGTTTGTTAGCTGTTATGGTTGAAGAGTAACAAATTCATCATCATTCGGATCATCATTTGGAAGACAAGGTGCAAATGGTTGCATTAGTCAATTTTAAAAGGGGAAAAATGCTTTTTTGTGTGAGTGTGCAAGAGAAGGTGTCAGTTAGTCAGTAAATTTAAAGGCCTAATAAGCAGGATTGTTGCTTGCTGTTGATAAACACATCGGTCAAAGCTGGCCCTTCCCCCCTGGCTCAACAGTAGAGAGAGAGAGAGAAACAAATGAACAAGCCAGCCCACACCTTCACAACCCTACAGATTTTATGTGAATGCAGCTGGAGAGCAGGCCTTGACTGTCTGTTCTGTGTGTATGCGTGTGAAGCTTCCCCCACCATCGGTCAAAGAGACGCACAGACCTGCAGCTCTTTATGAATGACTGAGAGCTACTGAGCTGTTTAGAGAGGCACAGATCTTTAGTGCCAGAGTTGTGCTGTCAGTGGCTGGGGGCTACACACCACCGCCTAAAGGTTGAAGCCCTAACCATACTGAAAATAACATTTGAAAAAAAAAAAAAAAAAAAATTCAAATTAAGGCAGAGTGCATCCACAAACTTTTAGTGCGTGATAAGTGGTGATTGAAATCACTTTTGTATAAGTCTGGACATTTTTATAGGGAAGGGGGCGAAAAATCCTGCATATTATGCCTTTGAGAATTAAAAAAAAAATGTTGTGACAGGATCTAGACTAAAATGTGATGAAAATGATAAATTCATTGTAAACAATCTCAATAATATAAAAAAATAAGCTCATAAAGTCAGCTTTGAACCTTTTGCATCTTAGAAAAATAGCCTTGTTTGTGTATAATGAATAAAATAGTTGAACAATTTATCATATTAAGCAGCAACTTTTGAAGAACTGGTCTCAGGAAAGTAAACCTTCAATCCCTCAAGAATTATTATTTTTTTGCCTTCCATCCAGTGTCTTTACCTCTGTTCACTGTTTTTCATTATTCTCACAGTTTGTCATGTCATGTCACATTCACACCTCTGTTGTAATTGCAGGGACAATAGACGGAGAACTAAAGTTTGATATTTCGTTTGTGTCTTTCCTAAATGTCAATAAATTGTACTTGTATCTGTGTGCATACAGTGATCATCAGTGTTTTACAAGGTAGTGGTTCCCAACCTGGGGTCCGGGCCCCCCTCAGATTGCAGGGGGTGCGCACAACTTTGTCTGCTTTGAGGTTGTGAGGTTACAAAAATTATATTTGTGCACATTGAATTTATAAAATCCCAATAACATACCCAACTGGATAATCAAAACTCTGTATAATCCAAATTTGGTCCACATTTAAAATCATTACGCTATTTATTACACAAAAAGGAAGAAATGTATCTATATACATTGTAAAACAAGGAGAATGAGAGCAAAAACCTACAACTGTCATTTATTATTGCAAATTTAAGTTTGTAATTAATCACTTTATTCTTTTATTGTATGCAGGTTGGGGTTGGGGGGGCCTGGCTTGTCTGGGACACAGGCAAGGGGGGCTTCAAGGAAAAAAGGTTGGGAACCACCGTTATAAGGTACTCAGAGGTTGTACTATCTGGATAAATGTAATAAAGGTAAATTACACATATAATTAAATTAATTTGTATACTGCATAATATAGGTCGACCAATTACCAGTTATTATATATACATATCCATTTCTTAATTTTTCTGACTATCAGAAACTATTTCTATTTTCAAATTTTAAATCCACTTCTTTGGCGCTGATGCAGCACGCAATCTGCAAAGTAACTTACAAAAGTAAACAAAAAAGCAATCGCTACTTCCTCACTCCTGCGCGAGTCCTTAATCTCCTCTCCATGCAAAACAGTTCAACACATCAGTAACTTGTGTCCAACAAACAACAAACATTTGATGTGGTACAAGGGCCAATAATTAAAAGTGAACCACAATGTGTTGGTTATACTCTTTTAGATTATTACAATGAAGGCATATTTATTTTACTCTTGATCAAAGGCCCAGCTGATCATCATAAATAGAGCTGAGTAAATAGTGACTGTCAATAAAAGATCCCTCTTCTGATTCTGAGCACTGCCCTGTGAACTTTGCTCCTATATATACCAAACAGCTAAAAAAGTCCACACCTCTTACTTTCTCAGTCTATTATTTGGCCTGATGAATCCACAGTTAGTAGCTGCCAGGAAAAAATACAGTATAACATACTTCATTAGGGCTCTAAATGTAGTGGAAAGTGATAAGGAACAAACTGGGCTCTGTTTAATCAGATAAGCCCGACAGAGCATTCAGCCTGCTTCCTGGTAAGGAAAAAAAATTACATGATTTAATTAGAGGAGCTACACTAGTTTAAGATCTATTTAATAATGATAGATAATAGGCCTGTTTGTCTGGAGGGAATATGACCTTGGTTTTAAATCTCTCTCTCGGGTTCTCCTGGCTATCCCATACATATCAATGTTTATTTATGCTGTTATCATATGCAGGTCAGGTCAGAAGATGGCTGAGCAGGTGTGCTGATAACAGATTAACACCCTCTGATGACTGCAGGCAGCTGGTCGAGGTAAACTTGTGTGTTGAAGCTCCAGCAGCACTGTGACTGTTTATTTCTATACAGTGTAGGCTGTGTAGCTTACATTGTGCTATAAATGAACCCAATCAGGAGGATTCGGATGATTTTCATAAGTCTGGACACGTCAATGCACATGCATGTGCATTGACCTTTTCACTCATTTTGTGGAGAAAGAAAGTAATATATAATCAGGACGGTAGCTAAAGACACTGAAGTCTTGTCCTCATCATTATTTCTGAGATTGTAACAACCTGAAGAAAACCTTTTCATGGCTATATTGATGGGACAATTTAGGAGATGGCAGAGGGATGACATGCAGCAAAGGGTCACAGGTCAGACTTGAACCCTGGGCCACTGCAGTGAGGATACAGCCTCTATTCACATGACCTGTGCTTTTCCAACTGAGCTACTGGAGCGCCCTGAGGTGAGAAGTTTACACACTATAGATACACACAAATCAAACATTACATTATGATATTTTGTACATTCATGATCACATTTATAGAGAATATCAGATGAATGAAGTGAATAGAATTCAAATAATTTTCAGAATTGTACATAATTCATAGGTACAGCAAGCATTCCGTGGGGTGTTAGATTGTGGACGGTGAATTTAAAATAAGGATCTCAGAATTTCTATAAAGGTGCCATGATGATGATTTTCTGCATGGCAAATTTAATTTTGTGTCAAGTATGACATCTACTGGTGAGAGTGGGAACTGAAGGGATGAATAAAATAAATGTTGCTGTTATTGTCACAAAACTATGATGTCAACAAGGAGCCAGCTGTGGACTACAAGATAGGTAAACATGTATATCAAGGCAGTCTTTAGTTTCAATGATTTCATTTTCAGATGACCTATAATAAATTCATCATTGAAGCAAACTTCATGACTTTTTTTTATGTTACAAAGTAGTAGTGTTCCTGTCATTCCATCACAGAAAAATGGTAGCTGTAGAAATCCGACCTGAAGACTGCCATGCTACACGTTTTTTACAAGTGTATGTGAACATATGACCACGACTGTATACCGTACACTATGAGTCGACAGATTATTAATCTGGCTGGTTATAAAATGATGATAATCATTTTTTCTGATTATCAGACTGTAATGTAATCTGCAAAGTAACCTGGATATAAAGTTAACAAATAAATGTGGTGAGTAAAATGTATAGTATTTACCTCCAATATGTAGTGGCGTGGAAGTATACATTAGCAGAAAATGGAAATATAAGTACAGGTACCTCGGAACTATACTCAGTACAGTATTTGATGTACTCAACCGACTGGCACTCATCACTGGTTAGCCACTGGAGGTTATTTATCATTTAACAACACCAGGGTTGCAAAACGGAATTGTGTTTGAGTCATTTTTAGCAAGTCACATCAAATCACAGAAAAAGAAACAAAGAACAAAACTTCTTTATACATGTGAGTGTGCAGGATAAATTGAGGAGTGTGATTACCAGTTATTACATTACCAGGGTTACTGTTTAAAAGTCAGTCCTCTCTCAGGTTGCCTGAGACAGCGTGTTCTCGGTGTTCTCGGTAATAAATAAAAAAGAAAATAGGCCTTAATCAAAGGAGCCGGGGGCGTGGGTGGTAATGCAAGAAAGAAAAAACTAAGAATTTCCGTGATGACAAGTCCTAAATTTAAGAGAAAAAACTCTGACATTCCTCGAGATAAAGTCATACATGTGCTGTGTGCGCGATGAGGTTCAGTCGACTTCGCAAGACGAGGCGATGTGGTTTTCTTGACAAAACCCCCCACGCCATTCATCGTAAATTTTAACCTCAGTAAACATCCGAGTTTTCTCGGAATATTCCCCCTCCCCGGACTCCGTTTTCTCTTTTTTTGCCTACCCGCAATGGCCCTTCTGCGCCGCCTTACTCAGAAGGCGGGACTGTTTATTTGGAAAAATGTGAATTAACTGATACAAATGAACGCATCCAACACAATCTTCGTAAGCATCTATTTAAATAATAGCATAGAATATAATGCTTTTTCGTGCACTTTACCTAGTGTTACAATTATGTACAACCCCACTGTACTTTTTACTTCATTATTCGGCCGCTACACTTTAGAAAACAAAAAACATCTACATGCTTAATATCAAGTAAACCATAAAACACGGTGCGTTGTTATTAAAATTAAAAAACAATCATAGCTATGAGAGAGACGTAGCCTATTTTGTTGTTTCCTGATCCGGAAGTGAGCGCGTCACATGTTTGTATCATCACTCTCACAACCTTATTTCTCTGGAAATCCTCGGACAGGGCCATAAGTTTCTATTTTGTTCACCACGCCCCCACACGACTGATCGACGTGGAAGTGGACCAACAACGCGTGCTGTCTTGTGTCCAGATCGACCAATCAGCTGCTAGCTCTGAGCTCACTCGGAAACTGCGCGACCTGGCTCGAACATTTCGGCTCTTTAACTGCGTTAACGGCAGCTGTGTCAGAGCCAAAATGGCACCTGAGGTTCGCTTGAGAACGAGGTGGGCGGGATTAGTGGGAATCCAATAAAAAAAGGGAACCAAGCGAGGAAGACTAAGGAAATAACATTCACACGCCTGTCGTCTGTTTGAAGTTGTTTTGCTTTCTAACGTCGACAACAGCTTGCTAGCAACTCCAGAAAACAGAGTTAGCAATAGCTATGCACTTGTTGTAACACCAGTTGGCTAGCTAATAAGATATTTCGAAGCGGACTGGGACTGACTGCATAAAGTGAGGTAAGTAAATGTGTTGTTACTGATGGGTCGAGCCTTGGCTGCATTGTTGACTGGCAGTCTCTCCAAGAGCCTTCAAACCTACAAATAAAATACACTCCAGTAGCTTGTTGAAACGTAATTCGCAGCCGTAACATGTTATAAAATAAGTACACAGTAAGCGCAGGTCGTCTATTGTGAGTTTGCACTTTTCTCCCTAAACTGTCTATTGGAGACTTGTTTGAACCAGACACATTTTAAGATTAAACGGCGGTGTATCTTCAATTCAGATTTGCACAAGCACTCATAGTATGTTGATGATTTCCTGATTAACCTTAGGATGGCTCAGTGGGACAAACTGAGGCAGCTGTCTGATGTGTACAAGCAGGAGTTACATGAGCTCTATGACAGGGATGCTTTGCCAATGGATGTTCGGCACTACCTGTCAGTTTGGATAGAGAAGCAGGAGTGGTAAGCACTATCTTTTTGCCCCTTCTATTATCCAACCCACACTATGCCATTCAATGATGCAGTAAATTAACTTGCTTGTAAAACACTGCTTGTGTCTTGTTTTGTTCTGTAGGTTACGAGCAGCACAGGACCCTGACAAGGCCATGGTGCTGTTCCAGGACCTGCTGGCGAATCTGGATATCCAACACAGCCGCTTCGTCCAGGAGGAATCATTCTTGCTGCAGCACAACATCAGACGCTATAAACAGAACTTTCAGGTTTGTGTGGATAGGATTCGTGGAAAAAAAAACCATTGGCGGACATGTTTGTTTTAAATTGGGAACATCATGAATTTGAGGACAATAATGGTTCTGATCTGCTCTCTCAATATTGATGAGAAAAGCCTTCTTATTGTTTTTCTTTCTCATATTACCCTGCCTGTGCCTGCCTAATAATTATGACTCTGCCATCCATCTGACCTCTCTCCCCTGACAGAATTACCAGGATGACCCGTGTACCTTGGCAAGGAATATCCTGTGGTTTTTGGAGAAAGAGAAAGAAGTCCTGGATAGGGCTGATCTGGCTGAGCAGGTTGGGACAACTTTTCCTTAACTTATTGGCATGTCACATTTATAACCCTGGAACACACCCTGCAGCTCATACAATAGTGTAATGGAAACAGCCTCCAAATGAGACACACGCATTATGCAATATAACATGACAGCTGACATCTGTTATTTTTAGAAGCAAATATTTTATGGTGTGATTACTTAATAATTTGCCCTATATTGGCTGCCTATACAATACGACTCAGTGGTCAGCTGTTAAGTTTTATATTGGCATATATATTATATATTCTGGTGTGTCTGCAGAACAGTTACTTAATTCATAACTTGTATATATTTTTAGAAAGTTTATAAAATTGTATTCATGTTCTTTGTGTATTTAATTATATGTTTTGAACTATTTTCAGTTGTTCAGAGAAATATATTTACATTTAATGAATACAAACTACAGGACTCAGTGTGTGGGCTAGACATACGTTCCGCCAAGCAGTGATATTATTTTAACTGGCACTCTCACACTTATTATTTTCTCTCCTATAATATTACCCAGTATCACACCTCAAAAACCTTTTATCTCTGTTCTGGTTCCTCCTGCTTCTTTGCTTTGTTTCAGGTCCAGTTTTTGAACGTAGCGCAGGAGGCCATGGAGATAAGCAGCCAGCAGGACCTTGAACGTAAAATGGCTGGCCTCAGGAATGACATGCAGGTGCGGATTATATTTCCTCGTGCCATTATGCTGTGCTTTGAAGATGACAGAGATTACAGTTTCATCATTATTATTTTTTTGGCTCTTTACTTTTGGGATATAGTGCATGGAACACACAATGTCATGTCTGGAGGAGCAGCAAGATGAGTTTGATTTTAAATTCCAAACCTACAAAATGGAAGGTAAGGTGATTAACAAGGTCTGGTTATATTTGCATGCTTTGATAATGTTCTCTGACAATGAGTAATAAAGTGACATGAATCACAGCTGCACATTCTCCTTCGTTTTGGTCTGTCTTATGTGGAAACTGTAACCCCGCTGTGGAAACTGTCATGCAGCTGTGGTAGACGAGGCTGTGAAGAGAGAACAAATGAAATTTTTTCAGCAACTTATCAACAGACTGGATGAATGTAGAAAGGTATGGAGTGGTTTATATTTTTCGATAACACCTCCATCTTTTAAACTCTTCCCCTATTTTATTGTTTAAGTTAATTTTTTTTCTCATACAATCAACTTCTTAGAGCACACTGTCAGACCTCCAAAAGCTCCTGGACAAGACTGAGGAGCTGATCAACTTGCTGGTGAAGAAGGAGCTGGTGGAGTGGCAGAGGAGGCAGCAGAAAGCCTGCATTGGTGCTCCAGACAATGTATGTCTTGATCAGCTAGAGACCTGGTATGTCCATCTTCACCTGCAACATCAGTCTTAATTTTTGGTCCTTAGTTTGTAATATTGTATCAGTAAATCCTCTGCAGATAAATTGTTTGGCTAGAAAGTTAGCTCCTAGTCAGCACAGAAATCATGAAAATGTCTTCCCGCTGAAATGTGAGACTTCTCCAGTCCCGCCACCACTATTAACACCACAGTTATCTTCATTGGTTAGTGTTTTCACAATCTTTTTTCCATTTTGTAAGACCTGTGTTAACATCAACACTTCTTCACCTCTTGTTTTCCAGGTTCACATGTGTGGCAGTGTGTCTGTTCCAGGTGCGGGAGTTTCTTAGTAAGCTGGAGGAGCTGGTTGGAAAAGTGTCCTATGCCAACGACCCTGTGAAGGCCCAAAGACCTGCTCTGCAAAAAAGAGCAGATACTCTTTTAAAAGACCTACTCAAGAGGTCTCTATTTTAGAAAGCGTTTTCCTACTCTCTCTTGCTCTCTTATAATTTCCCTGGGAAACTTTCTGACACTGTTCTTTACTGTGTTTTTTTTAAGTTCCTTTGTGGTTGAGACACAGCCATCTATGCCTCAGGGAAAAGGACCCCTGGTGCTCCGCACAAACGTCCAGTTCTCTGTCAAGACCAGGTCAGTGCCACTCCAGGCAATCATTACAATGATGTGTATTTATTTGAATTTGCTTTTATTTATATATGTATATATGTATGTGTGTATATATCTATGTATATTTTTTATTTATTTTTAACATTATACGTTTTAGTATCTTAATTTCCTAGTTCTAAAATGTTACACCTGACTTTCAGACTTCTCGTTAAGTTTCCTGAGCTGAACCACTCCATGAAAGTGAATGTGTCCATGGACAGGTGAGATTCCTATTTTAGTTGCAGTTACTCTCATAACACACACAGCAAACGAGCAGCCGTTAGTTCTTGACTTCAAACAATAGAAGATGCTGTTTCGTTGCCTGCCTGTGGTCATTGCTCTGTTTTTCTCCGCCTTGAAATTAGGGAGGCTCCTCAGATCAAAGGGTGAGTATTTATTTTAGAAAACTTTAGCTTCCATATCACTTTGGATGTTCAGAAGAACTGAACTAATCCTTCACATTTTATTCAAAAATTTAGATTTTATTAACCTGTTATGTTTATAGATATCGCCGCTTTAATGTTCTGGGGAACAACACCAAGGCCTTGAACATGGCAGAGAGTCAGAGTGGAGGCATGGTGGCAGACTTTAGGCATCTGGTGAGTGATAATGACTTGAGAGCAGAAAAAATGTGACGACTAACAAAACTCTTAACAAGAATTAGATATAACGCCTGGTATCTCAGGTGGTAATATTATTGTTTGACTAGTTTTGTGTACCATTATTTGTCTGTAGACTCTGAAGGAGCAGAAGTGTGGAGGTGGCGGCAAAGGAGCCAGTGATGTGAGTTGCTTACAGTTATTAATAATTAAAGGTGATATGAACAACCTTATACTGATCTGTGTGTGTGTGTTGTGTTGACAGATTTCTCTCAGTGTCACAGAGGAGCTCCACATCGTCTACTTCAGCACTGTATTTGAGCAGAAAGGCTTGTCTGTTGAGTTGCAGGTGAAGTTTCTTCTGCTTCTTGTCATGTTATATTGCTAACTTGAATAAAAATGTTGCTAACCGGCAAAATGTTTAATATACAAATGTTATCATTGTTTTTATTGATCATGGAATTATAATCTAAAGAATAGTTGTTTCTCCCTGGCACCTAACCTAGGCCTGCTCCCTTCCGGTGGTCATCATCTCCAACTCCAGCCAGCAGCAGAGTGCCTGGGCTTCTGTTCTCTGGTTCAACATGATCAGTCATGACACCAAGGTGCGAGATCCGTGTGACTAACACATGCCATGTAGCATATTGCAGTTTATTATTAGAAATTATTGCTTGACATTTATTTTGTATGCATGTGTTAATGTGATCACTTCCTGCAGAACGTCCTGTTCTTTGCCAATACTCCTGCAGCTGCTTGGCCGCAGTTTGGAGAGATGTTGAGCTGGCAGTTTCTCTCTGCCACTAAACGCGGTCTGAATGATGCTCAGCTGGAGATGATTGCACACAGACTATTTGGTAAATCTTAAATTTTGCTTATTTTGTGGTTAATTTGTCTTTATTTTGGGCTGAATTCAGTCATCTGTGAGTCAGGCATTTTCTTTTGCATTTTGAGACTGATTGGATTTTCATTTAAAGATTAAAAAAACCTGTAAATGTTAACATATCCATATTACAGTTTTTCTTGTATCTTTTGGAGAACACTAGATTTTAAAAAGAAAGTCTCACTTTATCACATTTACGCACTGTTGAATTATTATCCATTACTGTTGCTTGTCTCTGTCTGTGGAAAAGAGTGTTGATAGAATTTTATTTGAATTATTCAGACAACCAGCAGAACTCAGTTCCCATTGATTTGTCGGATTAGGATTATGATATGATAGGACTGCATGCAATCATTTATTATTTTCCATAGCTTGTGAGCACATTATTACAGCTTATGTCAGTGAATGAGAGTTGCATAATAATTTATGTTCTATCCCACCAGGAAAGAAGCAGAGCTATGACAACTGCAAAGTAGCTTGGTCAAAATTTAGCAAGGTAAGAATACGGAATGAATCCAAGTGATTAACTTCAACCCCAAGAACTCATCTCCAAATACCTCTGCTTTGGTGATCCTCTGACTTCTCCCTCTGGTTTCACAATGCAGCACACAGCTTTCGTTTTGAGTAAAACGCTACAGATATTTCTCACACCTCTCGAGATAAATTGTCATTATTGTACTGAGCCCCTGATTTTTCCTCTAGTGCCATCAACAGATCGAAATGACAGGTTGTCCAATGTTTTTGTTTATTTATATTTATTTTTCATGTATTTTGTGTTTTACCTAGCATAGTAAAGTAAGATATCAAACATTGGAAGCATTACCTGCTAAATGTGAGCATACTTACATCTACATTTTGATCATACCAACCACTACTGTTTTTAAAATAAGTTCATTATTCATTATTTATTTTTCAACTTTTTTCTTTACAATGAACATTACAGCCGCAAAGAGCCACTAGCATAGCTTCTTTCTGAAAAGGTTGTGTATTGATGACCCTTCTCAACCTATTTTGTCAGGAAAATCCTCCAGACACTTTCTATGTGTGGTTTGATGGCATCCTCGTGATGGTGAAATCATACCTTGAAGACCTTTGGAGGGATGGGTATGTTTTTTCAACATTTTCTAACCTGGGCTAAATACAGAACAGTTCAACTTATGTCTTTAACTCCAGATAAATGGGAGAAGTTTGTTGTTTTACATGAACTTTCTATCTGTACTATAGCCACATCATGGGGTTCGTAAGCAAAGGCAAAGAGAAATCCCTCCTCAAGAAAAAACAGAGAGGCACGTTCTTGTTGCGCTTCAGTGAAAGTGTCATTGGAGGAATCACCTTCTCTTGGGTGGAAACCAGCATAACTGGTGAGATTTGTTTTACTTTTGATGACTCAAAGAAATTCTTTAAAGTTTTGAGATTATAGAAAGAAATACAAACAAGCTTCCTGTCTTTTCGTCTATGAATGATCATCTTCCGTCTATTGTAGGTGAGCCAGACGTTAAGACAGTCCAGCCCTTCACCAAAACGGACCTTTCCCAGATCTCCTTCGTTGAAATCATCAGAAATTTTCAGATCTTAGAAGCTGAAAATATCCCAGAAAACCCTCTTCTGTATCTATATCCCAACACCCCCAAAGACGAGGCTTTTGGAAGGTACTACTCTGAGAGGACAGGAGGTAAAGACATCAAATGATTCATTTTGCTTGCCACAAAAAACACACCTCACGTGTCATTTCCTGTTTTGGTTAATGTTATTTTACCTGTGTTTTGCAGTAGTCATTGGTACATTTCTGCCAAACTGATAGCATTGGAGAGGAATGTGACACTTAAAATCACATCTAAACTCTGTCTTTCAGATGACAGCCCTTACATAAAATACATCAAGACCAAGCTGGTGTTTGTTTCAAAGGAGTAAGTATATTATTCCTTTACTTTCGGATGATTTACAGTTTTTTGCTTGTTTGAATAAAAAAAACAAACCTGTTGTGTTCTAGATGTTCTAGATAAACAAAAACAACAACCTAAACAGCAAACTAAAAATGCACATACTTCATTTAAGAAGCAGTGTACCCACGCCCTTTTTCCCTTTTCTGTCATGAGCAACTGGTTGTAATGACTGTTTGTTATTGGTCACGTAGGAACACACTGGAGGCTAGGTCACCCATGTCCTGTGACATGGCACAGGGTGAAGGCCTGGAGCCAATGAATGGCCTGTATGGAGAGGCAGCTGGTGAGTCATGGCTCTCCTTGCTGTCCCATCCAGCTGAAAATCCCATCCAACAAGTTGCTCTCCCTTCGGCAAAAAGCTCTGTGTTGCCCTCTCTATTTTGGCCTTGTGGTGTAGAAAAGTCAATGTGGACAATGCTTTCTATAAAGAATGTCAGGCACAGCTGTGATATTGTTGAACTTCTCACTTATATCCTATGGGGCTGTTGGCTGCTTCTACTGAACATTAAATCTAACAGCTCTGGAGGTGATTGGTTTGAGAAGCATGTTACTAACACATTCGTTTCATTTTATAGCTTTTTCATTCTACCTTCTGATGCTTAAGCACTTTAACACGTTGCTTGGTGCAAGTATGAAAATCAATTAAATGACACTGTAAAATATAGCCATAAGTTGATTGGTGATTAATCATGAAATCAAAGGAAATATGGATATATTATTATTGTTATTATCACTATGAGTAATTGTGGTAGCGATAACATTTTGTTTGACAATGATTGAATATACAATCAGTTGCAAGTACATTTTTCATGGCTTGGAAAGGTGTTGATGAAGACAATTCGGGAGCTGATTTTTTCACTTTCACAACAGTGAATATTGCGCTTGATGCATGTGCTTGACTGCATGTGCATGACTGCATGCAGATCCTTGGAACATTAGGGTTAAAGCAAAAGTTATAAACTTTTGGGAAATAAACTTTCTTGAAATGATCACAAAATCTACCTGCCCGCACCTCTAAAACTCACTAATTAACAAGTTTTATTTTGTCAGCTAAATCCATTCAAAAACTGAAGCGTAAAAACAAAGATGTGTCTGTTTGTCTGTGGTTATGTGCCAGGCTGTTTCTTGGCCACAACCAGTCAACCTCATGGAGCTTAGAATACATAGTTGATAAGATCTATATGAGTTTAGAATCAGTGGTTTGCAGCTTTATTACCATTCGACAGAGCCAGGCTAGCTGCTTCCTTCTGTCTCCAGTCTTCAAGCTAAGCTAAGCCTAGTGGCTGCTCGCTGTGGCCTCATATTTGATACTTAGTGAATACTTTAAGTATTAAGTTGACTTGTATTTACTGCAATGTGGAATTTCAAAAGTATGAGGGCTTTACTTAAACCTGCAGTACAGGGAAATTCCTTCCAGTCGAGCTTAACAAACTTGAACATAAATACAAACTTTAAAAATGAGCGTATATCGTTGCAGTCGCAATTAAACTCTGCATGCAATTCATGCATGCAGAAAAATGTAGAAAATCTAATCCTTTTGGTCCGTATGGTCCTACCTTTCTCATTTCTTTGGACTGCGTAGCACATTACATTTTTGTCACTTTCATTTCCTCAATGAAAGCAGTATGAGAAATAACAACAGCCATGAATACAGAAACACCATCTTTCTCTCGTCTCTTTCTCTGCTCTCAGAACAAAACGACACTCAGCCTCTGAACTCACCTCTGGAAATGTATCACCCTGATCCCATGCTGTCTGGCTCTCCTACAACCCAAGAGGAGGATTTACTGACGTATCTCAATAACCCCAACCTCTTTGGTGACTGTGACATCTTGCAAAATGATGTGGGGCTACCTGAATTGAGTCTGCAGGGATTTAATTGCCTGCCCCCACAATCCTGTGGAAGCATTTTCCAGTGAGCCTCTGAAGTCTGTATTTTACCAAACCACTCTTTATCATTCATCATCAGCTTTTTGGCCACTTACGTTACAACATCCATGTCACATAATTGTAGCATACATAGCGAAACCAATGTTAACCGTGATAGTTTGCTGTGAATGTTGTCGTACCTTTGAGGTACTTGGCAGCCCCTCTGCTAATCTTGACATGCAATATTTTAGAATAGCTGTTTCAATCAGCATTTGAATGCCTGTGTGCACTTTCAAATCATTCACCTTTTTAAATCTGCTTTTATCATGTTGTACTATTGTCAAAAATGATTCATTGAGACTATTGAAAAAGGCTCCAGGCACCTGCACTCGACCCCTCAACTATCATGCTTCAGAAACATTTTGGTATCCGGTTATGATATCTCATTAAAGGAATGTGTTGGGAAAAGTTTATAAGAGACATTGTACATTGCAGACACTGCACTTAATTTATTGTTTGATGTTTATTGTGAGTTCCCTTTGTGGTTGTTTTTATGTTGGTGCCTACACTTTTTGATAAACTACTGACATATGGCACTTGCCTCCTCTAAGTTAGTTATATGCTTTTATATTACCCTGTTCGTTTAAACCAATAAAGGGGAGCTGACTGGTTGTGTGTTCAGTTTTTAAATAAAAATGTTTCGTTTCGTTTCTACATTGTCACAGTATATAACTATGACACAGATCTATTGCTTGTTCTAGGCAGCGTCATATTCATTAAAATCATATTGAGACTGAATACGATAATCTAGCTTAAATAAAATCAAATTCATTCTCAATCATTTGAGATGATCTAATAATTCTTGCAGTAGTTTTAGACTTGTATAGACTATTGCACATTTTGATGGAGCTTTATTTATCACCTTCAACCAGCAGCACGCAGAGAGCTGTTTTCAGTGCTAGCTTACCGCCAAGGCAGCATCAAGTTAGGCTAGCAACATTAGCCAGCTGACGATGAAAGTGGACAAACAAATGTTTTTCTCAGGAGTTACTGGAGACTCAACAAGTGTTTAAAGGTCAGTAAATGCTCATTTTCGCCAGGTGGCCTGAAACCACGTCAGATGTTGCGCTGGCCCATTTGGCAATGTAAGGTTTATTTAAAATTGGTACGTTTTGCTTTCGTGTAAGTTAGGCTAAGCTAACTTAGCTAACAGGACGTTGATCTGTGTCTAAAACTCGGTCAGAGCCGTATGAAGTGATTTATTTTTATGTAGCACATATACCTCTTATTTCACTAAGCTTCTACTGTTGTCAGAGAACTCGAGTGAAGAGTGAAATAGTATATTTTGATATTTAGTTGTGCTGGCAGTGGCTTTTCACACTTTGGTCTGTAGTGAAATATTACAACAGTGCTGATCAATTCTCATTAAAATTTTAAACAGAAGTTATGAAGAATGCTAATTTTGAAACTTGGGCGTGTTACATAAAAGTTAAATCTTTATTTCCACTTATCCACTAGTTAAGTTCATGCCTAAATACCTTTAAACTAATGACTGCCTTTATAGGTAGGTAAAAGCATTGACTGATGTAACCTGCCAAAGCTCTGTCTGAACATGCATGGCAAGCTTAATTGTAGCATAGAGCAATCATCAAAATCACCTTGTTTTGACTTTCTACAATTACCTCTGGCTTGGTCGAATCAATCCTCAAAAGAAATACTAGTAAGGACTTGTATTTTTACAGTTACAAACACAACCTTTTATACGATTGAACTCAATTGAGCTTTTTTAATGAAAGTAGTACTATTTATTTATTAGTAATCATTGTTTTGCTGATTTGATGTTCTTTTTCTGTACAGTGTCTTTGAGTATTTAGAAAAGCGCTTTTAAATAAATGTATTATTAGGTATCAGAAGCAGTTTCAATAAACAAAGATAATCAATATTGTACTGAATTGAAGTTGTTAGGTATTGCCCACAACTACTGCCACAGCACTTTATGATGTTGTAAAATAGCAGCAGTACAGAGGATAAAATCTCATTTATGCCGGTCTTCTGGTGCCACCTTCAGGCCAGAACTTACATTCTGTGTCCCACTAGTTGGGACTTCTCTACTTGTAATCAGAGGTATGAACTGTGCTCACAGCCTGGTGAGGCACAGAGCACAGTGTAGAGGTGAGATACAAGTCAGTTCAGTGCGATTGTTTGCCATCTTTTTGGTGAGATTGGTTTATCCTGTGTGATGTGTTGTATCCATGTGTTGGGTGTTTCTACTTTCCTGTCATTACATATGGACAGCTTTAATCTTATTGGTTGCACACAAAAGGTCAAAGTGGAGTCAAAGTCCAGAGGCCCGGCGTTAGTGGCACACAGGCAGGTGTGTGTTTCCATTTTTTGTCCTGCCAACCACTAGTGTATAATAAGAAGTATTGCCTCCAGGGTTGGTCCTCAATCACGCCTTGTAATGGTTAGTGTCAATGTCAGTATTACTCCACTCACATGTCAAATAAAGGCCAGGTCATGTGAACCTCTTTAATCATTAGTCTTACACGATCATGAGAGACATGCGACAGAGGTTAGAGTTGTAAGTTCCTGAATTTCTAAAAAAAGGCATGTTGTGATTGACACAGGAATATCCCGATTTTGTAACATTGGTGTTTTCTCATATGATGTAACAGCTAGAAAAGTGGTGGTGTATGGGCTAATTGTTGCTCAGAATTCTGAACACAGCTGTAGATTTTTACAAAAAAATAGAATTTATTATATAAACATATAAACACATAATATAATCTTTTAAATACCGTCAAAGCAAACAACAGAATACAACATTGATGTTGTAAAAGGAAATGCAGCAGTCTGAGATGTTAGTTATGCCACATAAATGCAATTTGCTTTTTTGCTTTTTTATTTATGAGAATAATGTTCTACTGGTTAATAGCAGGTGAAACAATCAACTTCAGGATATTGGTGTTCGCCACCAAGTCCACAGGCAGGTGAATGGTGCTGCAGCCCTGGTGAGCAGCACATGGTAGGCCTGTCGAAACTGTCTGTTCATGACAGCATAGAGCACAGGGTTGATACAGCTGTTGAGCCAGGTGAGGTTTGCAGAGAACATGTGCAGAACCTGTGGGGCACGGCCATGTTTGTCGGCTATGTTGAGCAACAGGAAGGGGACAAAGCAGAACACGAAACACAGAAAAACAGTGAAGCACATGCGTGTGACACGCTTAAATTCACCATCATCTCCTGTAGTTGCTGAGTGAGAGGAGGACGCTGCACCTGTGGGAGCAGGTGTGGATAAAGGTGATGTAGGGACGATATCAGGGGTAGTCTTGTTGGCTGCTGATGAATTTGGAGCCTCGGCAAAGCTCTTTTCACATGTGCTCTCATCCTTACTTCGGGTTAGATCAGCCTGGCTGCTCATCTCACAGCTACATGTGTTGCCCATACCGCTCTCGACACCGCTGTCATCTGTTCCTTGTGCCGAAGAAGCTGGTTTCTTCCTGGAGGACCGGCGGCTGAACCTATAGCGGAGTAGAGCTTTTGATGCAATCCGGACACGTCTGTAGATGAGGAGGTAGAATGCGCCAACACATCCCAGACCGACAAAAAAGAAGAAAAACAACAGGATGGTGCTGTAGGGGCGACCCCTGGTACGATGGAAGCTGCATGTGCATACCTGTGGCACAAATACATAAACAGGCCATAGCGGGCCAAAGCTGGCCAGGCCAATTGCCCAAGCTGAGATGAGGAGTAAAATAAGACCACGGTCAGAGAAGACACGGTCAAACACAGCTCTCTTTGCGACCAGTAGATATCTGCCTCCTGCTATCAGGCAGAGGGTGATAATGGAGACAGAGTTGGAGAGGAAGAGGAGCAGGCCGAAGATTCTGCACCACAGATGACCAGTGCGCCATCTGAGGTGTAGATAGGAGTCAACTGAGATGGGCTGCAGTATGGTGCAGTACAGTAGATCAGCTAGAGCCAGGTTGACGATGAGCACATTGAAGCGTGTCCTCAGATGAGGATCTATGGCGAAGGCTAGAATGGTCATCAGGTTCCCCACCGTACCTATGAT
>OMLP01020718.1:4937-20273 GCA_900302685.1 Spondyliosoma cantharus
CCCCCCCCCCCCCCTTTGCTCTTTAAGGACTTCAGGAAGCTGCTGAAGAAGGAGGAGAGGCCTATCCTCATGATGTTCTATGCTCCCTGTGAGTCCTTTCATTATCACAGTGTTCAGTAGTTTGCAGGAACTGGGACAAGTGGTGCTCTCATTACAGTGTAATGTGACTGGAAGACAGTGTGCCAGCAGAAACTGACAACAGCTGGTCCACAAAAAGTGAAAAATGTACCATACTGTATAAGATGCCTCATTTTAAGAGGGGAAATACAGTAGGTGGACTTAATCAATTCTCTAGGGCATACTTGGTAATACAACACTGTCATCATAATCAATACCGTGAGTATTTTTTTCTATATTAATAATACCTGATAAACACTTAGATACAGTTTGTTGGAATTTAATGTAACAAAGTATTTTTACTCAAGTACAATTTTGAGATACCTGTACTTTACTTGAGTGTTTCCATGTTCTGCTACTTTATATGTCAACTCCACTACATTTATTTTCTACTTGATGCATGAAGAGACATGTTGTGTCAGAGCTAGAGTAGAAGATGGTTTTATTATTTTATTTTATCAGCATTAAGTTAAAGAGGCACTCTGCAGTTTTGGATTCAAACTGAGAATTTTAATATTTACAATAAATAATGTAGTAATAATATATAAGTGAATAAACAAACTGTTCTCAGAGGAAAATAAGGTCCCAGAACACTGTTTGAAGCTAGAAAGGTGGCAGGGTCCACCACATATAAACAAAGTAAAACGGTATGAAACTGTATTGTCCTCTATGGTCAGTTTGTTTGTTCAGTTCAGTTTTTTAGTTTGTTTAGGCAGAAAAAAATCTGCCAATGAAAGTCTTTCTCTTCTCTTTAACATTTCTTAAGGAGTGCTCCTTTAGAGGAAAAAATAACACTGATTCTGAAAATCAGAAAAATTCTGAATCAGATCTAATAATCAGCCAGGCCGATAATCAGTAGAGCCTCTTGCTCGAGCATCTTTGGGAGTGGGTTTTCTGGTCAGGGGCAAACTGTTTGAGGCTTATTAAGGAAAAGTACAGGACAATTCAGTGGATGTGATATTAGTACTTTTAGTTTGAAGAGTAGGTCTTCGGGGCATTGTTTTGTTATTTGCTCCAGCTATTTACCTCTAGAAGAATTTAGAGATCGAGCTCTTTTGGACATTTAACAGCTCAGACATTTGGCCTGTCTGATGTGGATGCGGTTTATGTGTATAGGGATTTTAATAGTCGTTTTTTGGCAGTTTTGATGACTTTATAAGTGATGTGGATAAAAATCCTAACAGAAGTAATTTAGATGGCACTATTCATATTTATGGCATGTTTTTGAGGATGCAAAATGCTGTATGATCAACGATAAAATCCTCCGAGAGCAAAGATAACTTCACTTCAGTTACAGTAAAGGGAAAAGAAGGCTAAAATAATGTGTAAGGTTGTGTGCTTTCTACCTAAATGAAAGATTAGATGGTCAAGTTTTTTCGTTATTTGGTAGTAGGTGTAAACTCCTTCACTACTCTTTACTGATGTTAAAGGTTTGAGTAAGACCCTGTTTTGGGGAGTGATTCAATTATACTGGAACCTTTTTGTTGCATGAATGCAAAATATATATCTTTTATATATTGTAATGTAAACCATAAATTGTGATTTTGTAATGAAATGAATTGTAATGGATTATTTGACTGCTGCAACTGTACTTTTGGTGTCTTGTACCCATGAGTGTTGGACACAATATGTGCATGACATTAAAAAAATAATAATTTATTAATCATTAATTAATTATGTATTTTTGATAGTTGAGTATGTTTAAATTCAGATACTTAGACTTTTACTCAAAATTGACTTTTAATATTTTTTTATGTATTTTATTTGTCTGTAAAAATCTCAAAACATTGTTAAAAACTGCATAACATTTTCAAAATGCTTGTTTTGTTCAACCAACAGTCTTAAAAATATGCAACAGTATAAAACAAAAAGAGGCATCACATCCAGACAAATGTATAACTGGAAACAGTGTTTGGCATCTTTCCTCGATAAATGGCAGAAACAATAATTCAGTTAGAAAAATTGTTGACAGTTTTATTTTCTAGATTGACTAAATGATGAACCAGCCGATCACTTCAACACCAGTTTAATTTAGTAACGTCTTCTCACTGACTTCACAAAAGGAAATGAACAATAATGAATTGTCTGTTCTCCCTGTTGTTGCTCAGTAGTAAATACTTAACATGAACCTTTCCATATGTTGAGTTCAGTTTTTATGGTCACTGGTTTTCAATGCATCATATCTTTCCCAGCAGATAGCACACTGCCAGCTGCTATTGACAAAAAAAAACAATTCCCCTGGCAGACGATGGGAAATCTTTTGACAGTTGTATCGACGCTGTCAGAGCGATGGTTCCTATTGAGTCCTCTGTAATAACTTCTGTTGTTCCGTGTTGTATTTCGTTTGCAGGGTGCGGCGTTTGTAAGAGAATGCAGCCCATCTTTCAGCAAGCGGCCACAGAGACCAAGGGGAAATATGTAAGTCTGCTAAACCTGGCCCTGCCGCACACTCAGTCCACTGTCTTATTGCATCACCAGTCTGATCTGCAGCTGTCGTCCTCTGTGATGTTTGCAGATTAGATGAGATGTGTCAGCAGTGAATGTCTGGATGGTTAGCTCGGCAATCTGCGAGAGTACAGTCTGTCAGTGTGGCCTAAATGAAAGCTTCTCCTTAGTTGTCTTTCCAGCAAAACCTCTCAATACAGCACCTCAGCAACTTTTGCACCATGGACGGGGGGGTGCTCTATTCCCAGCTGTTGTATTGTTTTAAACTGCACCAGAGAGATGCATGCACAAAAGCAACTAGACGCGTATGTGATCAGCTAGGGAAACAATTGCTTTGTGTTCATAAATGCGCCTCCTCAAGCACCAGCAGAAGGAGAATCCTGGGAAGAACGTTCTGTTCAATGAGAGCAGAGAGAGGCGAGCTGCCGCAGGAGACAGTCAAGTTGACAAACAAGATGTCATTGCCTCTCAGAGCAGCAACTGAGTGAAAAGATAATTAACTGCGCATTTTTGGGAGGTGGTCTGTCTTTGCACAAGACATACAGTGGTGCTGAGAAGTGAAAGGTTCGGATAGTGAATTGGTGGTCAGCCAAATTGCACAACACATTTCTTGTCTCTGTGTCATGGACACAGGAAGTGTCGCATCTCGTCAAGATGAAAAAAAATCACAGATTAATGTGGGAGTTGTTTTGATTGTGTCACTGTTGTATTTAAGGTTTATTCAGTTTTTATCTCTCAGTTCCATTTTTGAAGCGTAGCCTACTACATAACAGGGATTGTTGAAGAACACTGCCAACTTGAAAAAGGTGGAGAAGGCATAGAGAGCTGGTGTGACTCATGGATGTTCTTCAAGCTATTTTTGTCAGTGTGTTGTACAACACTTCCTCACAGGGAACCTGGGAAGTTGAAGCTGTTTGATTTTTATTTCAAAGATAGATTTATGGCTGTACGGAGGAATATTCTCACCCTTTCGGAGCTGCAACAGTTAAATCAGTAGAAGTAATATTCTTAAAAATGTGTTGTTTTTTTTAGTTTATTCACTCCTCTGCGACAGTAATCTTAATATTTTTGAGTTGTGGAGAAAACAAGACATTTGAGTGCGTCATCTTGGGCTTTTCGAAACATTGACTGACAGTTCTCACTATTTTCCAACATTTTATAAACCAAACAATAAATCGATCAATTGAGAAAATAATCTGCACATTAGATAAGAAAAATAAAAATTGTCGCCCTCCACTCATATTATTATCATTCAACTACAAGCAGTTGTGTAGTTATTTTCCTGCCCAAACACTACACTGATACAAATGCATTCACATTTTGATATTAAACACAAGAGCACACTAATGTCGACATGTTACCACACTAACATTCTACATGTTAAAAACTCACTATGAGCATTTTAAAAGGCTTGCATTGGCACGTTAAGACACTTCAATCTGAAATGTTGAATGCTAAATGTCAGCATGCTAACAGCTCTGTGTAGCTGTTGCTGCTACACGAGCGGTGGTCAGTCTGTCAGTCACTCTGCTGTACTGTGGTATAACCCCCCATCTCACACTGCTGCCACAAGGCCTCGCTCCTACAGTGGATGTCTTGTGCAGTCCGCTGCTGGGAGGGAGGGAGCTAGCAGAATTAGGGAGAGCAGTTACGCCTTAAATTAAAATGTCAATAAAAAAAGCTCGGTGTGTGTGTGTTTCATTATAGCCCGCTCATCAACATTCATTAACCTCATGTTGTTTCTCAGTGCTGTCACTTTTCATACTTGAAGTCATCCATCTTTTTTATTTTGGAGTCCTCTGATGATGACGGACCTGTTGTGATGTTTCATGTCCCTTCTCTTTCTTGTCTCTCTGCCTTCACTTTTCCTCAACTCCTCAACAACCCTCACCTCATTTTCCCCTGTGTTTTTTGTTTTTAAGGTACTGGCAGGGATGAATGTGCACCCAGCCGAGTTTGACGGCCTCAAGCAGGAGTACAACGTCAAAGGCTACCCGACCTTCTGCTACTTTGAGTGAGTCAAGTCCTCTCATCCGTCTCACTTTAGGCCAGCCCTCGCTTGCGAGGCTCAGAACATCAGAGTAGGGCCACTTCAAACAGAAGTCCAGTCCAGATCTCTTAAGCACCCACAGAAGTGATGGTGACAGACTCACAGCTTGCAGTGCTCGTCCCCGAGATTCAGAAGTTGCATCTACCAGGTGAAAAGGAAAAAGTTTCTGACATGCTCTGGAATCTTCTTGTATTCCTTTTGAAAAAGTAAACTCACAGTAAGAGGTTGGGAGTGTCGGTGTTGCAGGGTGCAGCTGAGGGTCACTGTCAGGGACAGATTACATTTTTTAATTTAATCTTTATTTAATCAGGCAGTCTGATTTCGATTTAGATTAAGATCTCTTTTCTAAGTCTCGAGTGACCCGAGAACAAGAAACATTCACTGTGTTTGGCGTTGAAGTAGAGCTGATATGATTAGTTGAGTCATTGATTAGTTGATGCACGAAAACAAATTGAAACATTAAAATCAGATTTCAAAAAAAGATAACATATAATTTCTTGTTGCAACTTCCTGATTGTGAGGTCTGCTGCTTTGAATATCTCAAGGCTTTGGAGTTTTGGTCAGATGGTGGGGTTGAAGGCTCATTGGACCGAGATTTTACAACCGAAGGCAGTTATTACGTTTGTTGCAGCGATCATTTGCTCTTATTTGATTGGCCATGGTGTTGTGGCTAGAGCAGAACAAAGTTTACTGTTTTTAGCCGGGAACTTCTGCTTCGGGAGCCACACTGTGCAAACGCAGCTGCTTCATCGAGTAGATCTGAGGGGCTGCTCTCATGCGGCGCTGTTGTCTGCCTGAAGACTCAAAACGAGTCAGCGTTTTTAATTATTAATAGGCCAGACTAAGTAGAGGCTTTTAATATACTGTCCCAAAGTTTTCTCATCTTCAAGAACACCTTAAGGCCACATGTGACGTTGATGTAGCACTTGGCCTTTGCGTTTCTTTTTAGTTGCAGTGAAAGTCAACTGCTGGTAATCTGATCATTTCAGGTAACTGTTCAGCCTTAGTGTCTAAATATGCTTGCCGGCTCACATACGCACATACTCAAATTTGTAGCCGCATTAACAGCAGGGGCTCCGAGTGTGACCGATAGTGTTTGTTAATGCAGACCCCCCCAGCCAGAACAGCCCTGCCCTGTCCTCATATTTACAGTGTAGTTAACTGTACGCTGCTGCTTTGTAGCTCCGGCTTTGTTTTCTGCTTCTTATTTCTGCGGCACTAACTTTATCATCCCCATTTCCACATTAAACACTCTCTCATTCCAGTCTGGCCTTTTAATTAGACCGGGACTGATTAAGTGCCTCTGTGGTTAGTCAGTGTGTGTGTGTGTGCTTGCACTTCTTTCTTGTGTAAGCGTTTGTGTAGGCACACGCACACGCCCATGCACTCATGTGTAGCTGAGCCTGAGCCAGTCCGTTAGCTGGGAGCACATTAGTGTCAGCGCAGGGCTAGCTAACGACCATCCAAGCCCATTGGCTTCAGTAATGAGCCCCTCACTGATAAACAGCAGCTAATCACTGTAGGGTAAATCGGCATCAACGCCACTGTAGTTATCTCGCCGTTGCACCCGCTGTAACTCCGCTCAAGGTCTTACCTTTTCCTATCCTGCAGATTAAGAGAGCTTACTCCCCAACACAACAGCACACCTCAACTTTCTATCAATTTAGCAAATAACAAAAGTGAAACTATTTCTTTGCTTCTTTGTCCTCGCTTTGTCCTCCAACCAAGAAAAACACCAGAAACTGTCGGGACAAATGACATTTACTTCACATTTCCTCAACTTGATTTTACAAGGTTCCCCGTCTTATTTTACAGCCGCAGAGATAAAGCAAGCGAATACAGAGTTGGTCATAAATCTCACTGATTGAATTCCAAGCAGCCGCCCTCTTCCACAGCAGTCAGTTCACTTGAAATGCAAGTTTTAAGCTCCAAATCCAGTGTGTGTGATCGTGTATCACCTTTAATAGTGTCCGCTCTGTATCTCGGGAGCTGTAACTGCGTTCGTCACCAAGCTATGTGTTCGCAGGATGACGCTGCCCAGAGCCAGTTATTATTGACACTGATCCGTCAGCACTGGGCTGAGCCACCGCATTCGCTTTCCAGCCTTCATTTAGTTACGGAGTAGATAAAGTTATTCCTATGAGAAAAATCTGCTTACGTTTTGAATCTTTTCAGACTGTGGAGCTGAGATGCTTTCAGCTCATTTCAAATGCATTGCCATGGGTCACTGGCATTTCCTATGTGCACTTTTATGCTCTCAAGACAGAGGAAAGACTATCAATCAATGCTGAACTTTTCCTCCGAGCCTTTTGTCAGCTCTCATAAAACAATCTTTTTTTCTGTTTCTGAAGGTCTGACAAACTGGGTTATGTTATGATTTCCTTTAGTTTTGTTCAGGATTATTTTGTCCATGACGCATAACATGGATCACTTGGTTTCTTCAATGCCAGGTATCAAACCTCACTACATTATAAATACTGTCCGACTTGTGTCTTTAGCATCAAGTATCAAAAACTATCGATCCCCGAAAACTGTCATCAACTCCTTGGTCGGGCTGAGTCCTTGGGCTTGCATTTCTTGATTTAAATTTTATTAAGTCTCATTTTATTAAGATAATTTCAAACACTGTTGTTTTTGGGAAATGATTTTAAAGGAATACTCTGCTGGAAATCATTTGAATTAAACTTTATTCGTTATCACATCTTGCCTGGGAAAGATGGTTGTAGAGCTGGAGGGTGTCAGCTCTGATTAGTGTGGCGAGTGGTGGGCGATCTGCCTATAAAATGATACAATTATCTATTTAATCGGAATCAAAATCCACAATCTTATGACTGGTCCTTTTTTCTCATTTTGAATGCCCTGTAGACGATAGCAAGGCTTGAAATAGCCTTTGAATTTCAGCACGTTTAAAACTTTATAATGCATTATAAATACTTCCAATCTATCTACTTCTAGTTACTCCTGAAGCAACTGGTCCAATCAGCATAGCCATCTAGTTGGCTAAAGCACACTGTTGGTATGTTCACGGAGCGTAGATCTGCCAGTCAAAGAAGTCATGTGAAGTTTGGGAACAGAAGTAAGAGGAAATTAAATGATCCAATCTGTACGAATAATATTGTTTAAAGAAGATTGTGGACACCGTCTGGATCAGAGGTCAGCAACCTTTGCTATCAAAAGAGCCATCCATTTCAGTGTGAGTTAATCCTTCTTTCTTATCCTCAGCCACATACAGCGATCAACCCTCAGGCTTGAGCATAAAACAGAATGATATTAACTCGAGATCATTCAATTAATCACAACTTGATAGAACAGATACAATTCTGTGCGTAGGCTGCAAATGTTTACTGTCATACGATGTAAGAATCACTGTAGGCCTAAAACAGTGATGATGGTAAAAATAAAATATTAATTTCCATGTAAAATGTCAAAGACACAGGGAGCCACTGCAGAGGGGCTAAAGAGCCGCAGGTTGCAGACCCCTGCTCTAGATTGATCTTAATCAAAAGTGGTCAGATGTCCAAGCCCCAACTCCAACTGTGACTCCTCAGGAACCACTCCAGTGTCATTATCCCCTCCTCTGCTGTTGATCCTTATGTTTGGAACAATTAATCATTCTATGTGCTGCTCTCTTGATCCAATGTTGCCTCCAAATCTGAGATGGAAGTCGTGTTACATACTGAACATCAGCAGAGATGTATATGTGCTCCAGAAGTGGTTTAAGTTATTTCTAAGGTTGTGGCATGTTTTTAATGCTGGGAGTTTGAGTTTGATTTGAAATCAAGACAAACTTCTGTGAGTGTAATTCTCAGACAAGAGATTTTTGGTTAGGTATTCCTTTAGATGAAAAACTGAAAAATGATGCTGTAAAAATACGACCAATACAGTAGGTTTTACAAAAAAGTATTGTTTTGTAACAAATGACACTGGCAGTTGTTTGAACAGGACCGAGCTGTCAGAGGGTTTAGAGATCATCTTGTTCTCTGTTGTCTTTTAGGAAAGGGAAGTTCCTTCACCACTATGAGAACTACGGAGCCACAGCCAAGGATATCGCAGACTGGATGAGGAGGTGAGTATGGTCCTAATCAATCACTGTAGATGCATTCATACTTACTAAAGTGCAGACTTCAGGATTTTTGTGTCCAAAGCTGTTTTAGCTAATAAAACTACAGAACCGGAGCCAAACTGCATTCTGCCTTCTGTCTACTACAATCAGTAGACTGCTTCTACCTCTCACCTTCAGTGTCTGGCATCACCTTTTCCTTTCGGCTGTGGTCTTCATCACACCTTTTCTTACCTCACCCTGACTCACCTTGCCACGGTATCATCAATCTACACCTGCTCCGTTCTTGTCTCATTTTTCTTTTCACCTTGGCTCAGGCTCTCTGCCCGTAACCCCCGTCCCCCGTCACAGAATGGCTTCCCTGGCTGCTTCTCTCCTCCGTCTCCCTTCTCGCGGTTGAGGGTCTGGCAGGAAAGCCATGACTGTCCACAGGGCTGCAGCCAGAGGGCACAGAGCAGGGCTTTCACAGCTATCACAGGAAACGGAGCGAGACAGGCAGAGGATGTGTTCCAGCTCCACTCTCTATATCCCAGAGGCAACAACTCCCTCCCCAGTCCTAAGCTTTTACTACACTGCTGATTCAGTGCCCAGCAGTATAATTTAGAAGTAGTTGCCAGGCTGACAATCAGGGAATCAAGCTGACAGAATGTTTGCTATGATTTAAAATGGGTGATAACTTTGAGTGCAATTACAGCTCATATTTCAGTTAACAAAGGGATAAACAGTGGTGAAACACTTCTAATTTCTTTTAGATTTTGTCTCTTTCTCTCCGGCATAAAACAAAAAAGCTTAACACAAGAACTGACTGACTTTAAACTACTATGTTTAGGTCATTCAGATGTCCATTTGAACAGGTGGAAGACCGGCCTCCTCTGCAAGCCTCATCACATGTGCAGTTTGCCGTGTCAGAGCCTTTTTTTCATCCGGAGATTCTGCAGATGAGGAAAAGCTGAGAAAGGTTTTTGCTGTTAATGGTGTTGAAAGGTTTCTCCGGAATAGTCTGATATGCTGCGTTCCTATTTTGAGACGTTGTGTCCATTGTGCTCTTTTTGTAGCACTCTCTGCCTCAGATCCTTTATCTCTACTCCCTCATTTATCACCCCCACTTCTCCTCCCAAGATTTGATGAAGTTCCTCTTATGTTCAGCTGTCTCAGTTTTTTTCCCTCCACTCAGTTTCACGTGTTTCGCCCTTTTTAACCGGACTAATAGAATAGAATAGATGTTTATTGTCATTGTTTCAAAAACCACGAAACACAGGTGGCAGCTCTTTGTTTGTCAAATCAATAAATATCAATATCAACAAGTATAAAAGATAGATACAAATATTTAGACATATACAGCAATAGTAAAATATATACAACAAGATAAATAGACACAAGATTCAAGTAGGTACGTAGGAATATGTACAGTGACATGTAAGTTGCTGCCCTTTGCTATTTGCACTGACAGGGAATTCTACACCTACGGCAAAGAATGCAGCTGTTTTCTCTTTTGTTATTTTTGCCAACAGGAGCAACAGAGGTCAGAATCGCGCCACACTTTTGAAATGGTGGAATTCCTTTTCTTTTGTATGTTGCATATCATCTCATCCTGACATCTACTTGATCCCAGCCCTGACTTGATAGCTCTAGAGTCTAGTTTCAAGGTAATAAGTGGACAAAGAATACAGGTAACAGTCAGAATCCTTGGAGATTGGTCCCTGCAACAGTGTAACAGTGATGGAGTAAGGCCGATTGGTATGGCTGTGTAGAGGTGTCTACATCCAGAGATGTCATCTTATAAAGCCGAAGTGTAGCTTCAACCCCCCGTTAAACACTGATCCCGAGCTTTTTATATATCAGAGAGATGTATATTCGACAGATGACATGCTGGATAAAAGATAAGTGTCTGGAGCAGGTGCAGCATTTCTCAGCTCCCCAGTTGCACAATTCAGGTGTTTTTTAAAGACATTCAGTCTCATGCGGCTTCAGCACATTGGCTGAAGCCGATGCTCAGGCCAGAGAGTGTGATCACGAGAAAAGATTGCACAAGAGGAATGTTTGTGTGTGTCTGTGTCCTTTTTAAAGTGTGTGTGTGTGTGTGTGTGTGTGTGCGTGTGTGCGTGTGTGCGTGCGCGCGCGTGCGTGCGTGTGTGTGAGACATTGGGTGGAGTGAGGACTACAGCTGTATCTGATTTCTGCTCCATACAGTTTACACGCCAGCTGCATTGTGTCCACTTTTTAAACTGTCTCTCACCTGTGTTGCCCTTGCTGTCTCCTATTCCCATTTCAGCCCTCAGCCCCCCCAGCCGAAGACCCCCGAGGTTCCTTGGTCGGAGACAGACTCTCCGGTCTTCCACCTGACTGATGAGTCCTTCGACAGCTTCCTGGAGGAACATCCTGCAGCACTGATCATGTTCTACGCCCCCTGTGAGTAACACAGAAAGTCGAAACAAAGCAGGGGTTGATATCATGATTATTTTAATTTTAATTTTTTTTTTTATCTATGTACTGTTTTGTAATAGTGAAAATTAATATCCTAAATTCCAAGAGCACAAATATTTTTTCCAGCATACTGTGTCAAATTCCCCATTTTAGAAACTGAACGCAGAGAATGTTTGGCATTTTGGAGATTAACCTAAATCATCAAATAATTATCGAAATCACGTCGACTAATTTTCCATTGATTGTCTAATACAATACTCAACTAATCCTTTCTACACTAATAAAGTTATTGCTGAGTATGGTCAGTTTTAAGAGCCTCTGGTAATATGTTCTTTCATACAGTCAAAACTCTCCTCTCCTCTCCTAACCCTAACCCTTCTAACTGTTGTTGTTAGAAGTTGTTACTCAAACAGGAGGACATTTTGGACTTGATGTGGATTATTTTTAGCTGCGGACTAATACACATTTGGTTTTCCATGTATAACTACCAGCAGGACGATGTCTGTGGGACTGACTGAAATAACAACTCTCTGATCAGGCTCTTTAGGGTAGATCGCAGATGACCAATAGCTGGAAAATCGGCCAGTCACCAATGAAAATTTAGTTTCTTCACTTTATTATCACCTGTAGTTGTTAGTTATTGGTGGTATAATAAAAACAACATTAACATTTTGAGTTAATAAATGACTATATGAATTTTGCTTAATTCAAGGAAATGTGCTTTAAAACAAAACTGAAAAGTTTTATTCTTCACACGTTTTACTGAGTAGCCAGCCAGTAATAGTAACTATGGTAACAGCATGAGACGATGCACTCCGGTATAGTCAACGCTCGCTTCAGTTTGACATTTGCTACGCGATTGTCCGTTCCTCCCAAACACATTTTCTGTCATCCCAGGCCGAGAGACAACCGGAGGCCGTCCGTCTTGAGCGATGCATCACCATAGGCCTTGATAGAGACCACTAACCAATGATCGGCTGATGACGATCAATGGCCAATCAGTCGTTGCACCCCTCGACTCAAAATAAACTACTGCTCATGATAATGAAGGAACAGTGTGACTCATCGATGTGTTTTTGGACAACAATGGAGCTCTATGACACACAGGATTAAGATATATCAGGCTTTAGATGCACAGACAACACTTAAAGTATCTCCAGCCTTGTCCTCTAACAGCCCCCCCTTCACTGTCGGAAATACAAAGATGGTCTTCACTGGCTTCCATCATAAATATGTGCAGCGGATTTTGAGATGAGCCTCACATTCCATCCTGCTGTGTAAAACATCGCCTTGCAGATTCTCTCGGGTAGAACTGTTCTTTAGTCACACAAATAACATCAGTGTTTCACTGTCAGGCTCAGTATTAACAGGCAGCTGGAGGAAGAAACTGAAATGAAAAACAAAGACAAGCTGGTTGCCGTAACTTGAGCTTTTTGTATCACACAGTCCCACACAGGCTCATCCTCACAACAGAATACTTCATTGTTGCCATATGGTTCACATAAGCCTGCTTGTCATTGTTATTCACGCACCATACTGCTGTAGTTACGCAGAACTTTGTAAACATGCCAGTTATTGTAGTGGGTTAGGTTTTTTTCACCCCCAGATTGCACTGCTTTGGTCCGGCCCCCCTGTGTGCGAGGGAGCTGTCAGAGGGAGATTTTGCATGTTGATAAAAGAGACCCGTAGATGTAAAATCATGCAAATAGATTCACCTCATTTAGAAACACATTCTGAGTGCAACAGCTACACAATCTGAAGCATGTGCAACCAATTTTTTGGACCTTTGATTTTTTTTTTTTTTTCCCCTACCTCTCTACTTCTGAATACATTACCCTCTGCTCATCTCAGTCTCCACGCTGTAAATAAGAATTGGGACTTTTTTCCCAGCTTTCACCATAATGATGAGTCATTGTTTCCAATGTAAGCCCATACTTTGCTGCAGAGCTTTCGTACCTCTAGGTTGCTGGGAGCACTTCACTCCACCCAGAGGGCAAACACACTCTCCAGCTGTTGAAGTGATTAAAACACATCCTCAACACTGACACGCTGCAGTGGGACCTGCTACGTACACTGTCTCGATCTTCACTGCATAAAACCCCAAGATATTTTCCAGCAATATTTCAAGTAACTCCTGCCAGTTGGCAAGAACAAATGTCATGACATGTGATTCCTCTAAATGTGATCCGTAGAATAAAAAAACAAAACAAGTGATGTAATTTGGTTTATCAGATCAGTCTGTGGAATGTAAAAACAACCATTACACAAAACGCACAGACAAGGACAGACTGAAATTCTGCAAGCAGCCACTTGAACCAGCTTTTGTTCAAGAATTAGCTCAAGTGTATACCTGACTACAGATTTTGTTTTATTTTTAGAGGAAAGGAATAAAAATAAAGGAATATACAACAGATCAGGCAGCTCAGGAGCTGTTGGAATTTATCTTTGGAGGCAGGTTGTTTCTCCTGATCCCAGTCAACACACAGCTATCTCCGTATTGAACTCAATACTGAAGTCAAAGAACTTGCTGCGTCGAATGTTCCGTCACTACATATTGCCTGTGTCTCGGCCAAGAAGCTACACTTGAACACACCGCAAAGACTACAGCCAGCGGCCAACAAGCTCGTACGTACACTACAGCCAATTCTAATCGGACTCTGTCTGATTAAAACGTTGAGAATGGCACTGGTGAAGAGGCAGAGGCGATAAATAAGGAGAAACGAGCTGGATGGGTAAAATTGTGGATACTACAGTGACAGGCTGAAGAGGCTTTCCCTTCTTCGACTTCTCTTTTCCGCACTTTTCTGCACTTCTCTTTCCCTGACACCGCCAATCACACTGATTTCCCTCACCAGTGAGCAGTCTCCGATTCTACATGCCAAATCAGCCAAAAGAACGCAGACAGAATCGTCCAGTGCCAACAATGTGGGGCAGACCCAACTGACTAGAGCCTCAGGTTCCAACTGACGTCCCTGACAATGCCTGACTGCCGACCATCGGCCTGGTGCTTCAGGGCTTTTAATAAACCACAATGTATGAATGCCACTGGGCCTGCTGAGGTGTGAGTGGCACCAAAAAAAAAATCCCTTTCAAATCGTTTAGTTGCAACATGTGTGTCTAATGGTGCATTTATGTGCCCCTACAGTGGTCCCATTTCACGAGTTAGGGTTAATGCTAACACATACCTTCTCAACTAATCTACGTCACCTTACATGGACAGCGACTAGCAACCTAATATTCCCTATAATTACCATTACCATTTACTTTTGTCCACCATTGTTCTGCATGTATGATGTCACCATTGACAAGTCTTGCATCCAAAAACATTTTGACTTTCCCAGTTGTTGCTCTGACTTCGCATGCATTTGGTTCCAAATTGTAAAACAATTTTCCCAATTACTGTCACATGAATGTGCTTTAAGTGCTTGAGCTTTAGTGCACAGTTATGTGGCGGAGTTCTGATGCGTATGGATAGAGTACAGGTTTAGCGCTTTGTTGCAATTATAGAAGTGTTCTTGCTAGTTTTTGGACACTTTTATTACACCTTTAGGTACTTTAGGTAACGGGAAGCAACAAAAAATATTCATGTTTCTTTCTTTTCTTTTCTCCTTTTCTGACATTATAACTTGAAGACATACAACAATGTTGATTGGTGGATGTGCAGCCATCAGTAGATACGTATATATAAACACAGGCATATACTGTAAGACACCATTGGTTAATGCAAATCATCATCATGTGGTATGTGCATGTATGATATCAATGAACAGCTTTGCCTCATTTCCTGTGGAAAGTCTTAATAACACTGGTTCTAAGAGTCCTAACCTCTGGAAACCAAACCATCTTCACTGAAATCTGTGTCAAAACAAAAGCACAAACCTCACTGGCTTTTTTGACTTTGCTTGGGGTCTAATTTTAGATAAAACAAACTCGCTGTACAAGAAAGAAATCACCAAACTTTATTGAGCAAACTTGCAGAGATAATGTAGTCTCATTAACTGGTGTAGTTATTTAGGGCAGAAAAGATGACTCAGTAACTGCCTCTCTTTTCAGCATCATCTTTATGCTGAACGTACAGAAAACTGTTTGAACAGTAAAGAGAGCAGACCTGTCCTCGTGTAGTGTCCCAGCTTCACAGAAGCTTGTCCTGCACTTGACCCACCCTGTGGACAGCAGCCTGTCACCCACACACGCAAATCAAGGACAGGCAGCTTAGAAACCGGCGGCATCAACTCTTCCA
>OMLP01020719.1:0-11589 GCA_900302685.1 Spondyliosoma cantharus
CCGAGTTCATATGCATAGAGGTATCTGTCGAAGATAAGGTCTACGCACTGCTCCGACTGTGCGCAGAGACGCTACAAGCAAAAAATAATCAGAACGCAAGTCCATCCTGCGGAGCTGCAGGGCTACATGGGCCGAGGAGAGAGATAGAGAGCGACCCGAAGGGAACTTCAAACTTCGCCCCACACACACACACACAAAAGAAAATAAAAGATGTATAAAAAGTAGAAGAGAAAAGTTCTCCTTTCTTTTCCTTTTGCTTTAGTATTTGCTGAAGATCAGCCGCTAAATGTTTTATTCAGCAGGACTTGACTCGATCTCAGAGGGCCTTTGATAGCAGAGCTGCACAGGCCTAAAGAGCAGCGCAGCGCAATGCTAAAACGCCAGGAACGCTGGAAGGGCAGCGGAAGTGTGAGTCGAGTTTGTGTTGAACCTGGAACAACCCTCCCAATATTGAAAGTGAGCTATGATTTTGCAAAACCGTGTCTTCTACACGATAGAGGAATCGTTTTCTAAACGTCCTGGGAGAGTTTTGGAGACGAGTCATGTTGTGATGCCAGTAAATTCATTCTGCATCTCCATAAGATGCCTGCCAGCAGAGACACTGCAGTAAACTCATATCAAAAGTTACAACTATAAATACACTGGTATTCCACAGAGCCAAGAGATCGACAGAACTGAAATACTTAAGTCTGGTGTAATGATACAGCTTTGTAAGAAACGTCTGCAATCTGGGGAAGATGCTTCACCTCGCATATCTGCAGCTAGCCTGTGATGTTGCATTGCAGTAAAAGGTCTCGCAGAGTACAGCGAGTTCAGAGCCGTATCCCCGGGTGTTTGAACTTGGCAAGACAAACTCTGGAGGCAGATTTTATTAGCTTAGAGGAGGCCAGTTAATTCACGTTAGCTCGATGGAAACGAGCCCGCAGCAGCAGCCGCTTTCACATAGTGGCCGAGCTGTGTAACTGCAAGGTGACACGAGACAGGTGTTTTCATTAATCGCTCCAGTTGACAGATTTTAAAACTGGAATTTTGTAAAAGTTGCCTTGACTATGCACCTGATGTGTACTATAGTATCGTGCGTAGAGTTTGAGTGTCGAGGTGGTTTGTTCTCTTATTATAACAAAGAAAGATTATACAATCAGAATGTGCTTTTGTTCTAACACAACTCTGTTTGGTTGAGCAGTATAATATTACAAGAGAAAAGGCCGCTGGGATGAAAATAAAGCCATTTTCTTCGGCCCAAGTGATGCTTCTTTCATTTGGACGGTACTTTGCTGGATGCGAAATGCTTGCAATTTGTTATAGTTTGAGTCTTTGGTTCTGGTTTTGGTTCCAGTTCCTCGTGTTCAGCTTGTTTTTCTTCAGTTAGCTTCCAGTGTTTCTTGCGTTTGGGTCGTTTTTTGAGTCATGGTTCACGATTCTATGTCTTTGTCATGTGTCTTACGTTTTGTTATTTTGTCCCCTTCTTGTGTCTCTTCAGTGTTTTCCTCTTCCTCCTCGCATGTTTGTCTCCTCTGTGTCTGTCCTTCATTATCTCACCTGTCCTCCTCCCTCCTCTCTGTGTATTCATGCCTTGGCTTCCCGTGTTACTCTTTGTCAGTTCGTTGTTGGTGTTTGAGGATTTTGATTTCTGGTGTTTTCTGTTTGATTTAAACTTTGCTATTGATTTGTACTTTGCCTTTTTGTTTGCACTTTGTAATACTGTTTTATTTGCTACTTTGTTTGCTGGTCCCTGGATTCATTTTCATTCGTGCTCCTTGTTTTTTCTAGATTCGGCTTCGGGTTAAATAAAGCTCGCTTTTTGTTCTCCCCTGCCTCGCCTCCCCGTGTCTGCATTTGGATCCACCTTTTCAGCAACACACATTTTGCCTTACACTGTCAATGGCGAATTGACAGCTCCTTCATTAGTTTCAAGTGTGTAGAGAAAGGACGCGCACCATCAAAAAAAAACACATCGAGCAAGTTCAAAACAACCGTGTGCGTGGCTGCTGAGTGAATCTTCTTCGGAGGACCAACCCCCGCTGTTTTTATACGGCAAATTAATTGTGATCAAGTAATAAGTGAGGAGGCCAGAGGTCTGTTTTTGTCTCGCGCTGAACTGAGGACGTGTTGAGTGGTCGCTATGGTTACCGCGCGGCGTTAGTAATAGGTGGAATAGATCAAATCGCCGTGAAATCACGCTAATAACAGTCACTTCTTCTGGTTTACTGACTCAAGCTGCCAAATTAGGTAAATGAGATCTCCAAGATATATCTTAGTGGAGGGTTGTTTTTATGTGTCTCGTGAGATAATAAAGCATCACACCTGGATCCTCTCTGAATAAGATGTGGACACTTTGACATAACATCTATTTTAGTTGTAAATTATAGGCTAGCACAGGTGGAAGTGAACGTCGTGTATTGGTTCTGAAGCCACCTGTAAGCAACGCTGCTGCCTGATTACAGCCAGACGATCATCGTCAGCAAATACTGAATGAATGATTTATTAAGAGCAGTGCGAGTGAGTCACCGTCTGTTTAGAGAGACAAAAAACATCACTGTGATTAAAACAACAGGCCCCATTTGCCCAATTGGCAGCCGGGGGAGTCGCTATGAAAAATACAAACGTTAGTAATGTGTTCATGGCCGCTGGAGTCACGCTCCCCACGACACGCCATGATCTGGGTTTGGAGCAGCCACTCGAACCTCCGCGCTCAAGACTCGGAGCCGCTAACTACTTTCTTTGCATTTGTCCTCGCGCGACCAGATGATCATTCTCCATGCACGTTTCGAAGTGCGATTAGAGAAATCGGCGAGCCATTGTTAATACGAGATGGGTGTGATGACATTAAAATCCTTTTTCAGGCGGAAAGCGACGCTCTGCATACCCGCTCGGATCCACTGGGTCTTTTACGGCGCTGCTCATGCGAAAAGGAAGAGCGAACGACTCTATGCCACCTCTATTTGTTGGGAATGTGAATTAAACAGGTGGCTAATTCTTATGTTTTGAGCAGCTAGATGGAGACTTAACGGGACGCACTGCGGTAAGCTCACGACACTCAAGCGTATAACACCATTAAAACAGCTACATTCAGTCTCTGTTGTTATGTGATATGCACAGAACGCCGTGTCAAGATGGAAACGAGTTGGCTTCAGCTGAAACAAACGGCGCCGGGTGACTGACGGCGCAGGCGCCTCGAGGATCCCCAGTGAAATTTAGGGCTCTTGAGTTCAGCTCTGTTCTGCTTCTTCTGTGAGCCTGACACTCAGGAAATACAAGCTTTCCTATTTTATATTTTCTTTACCTCCGCCCTCCCTCGCGCTTTTTAGTTGAACAGAGTTGCCCACATGTTGCGGCCGTTCATTAAAAAAGAGACCCTCCGTCGCCGCCACCAGTTGAACGCGATTGTGTCAAACAACAGCTACACAACAGGTGTAGTTTGAGCCAAGCAGCCTGATTAATCAAAGCCTCATTCCGCCTGTTATGATCATTCCCACGATGCATCAAGAGCGGCCGGATGCCAAATATCGTGAGAAATGGGACCTTCTCTGGCAGCGTTTGTGATGCTATTTATTCCATCAAAAAGTCTGCAGCTAAGTCTGAACGAAACTCTTGAAACAATGCACATAATTTGGTACAAAACACCCTTAAGGACTTTTTTAAGTGTGACTCAGCCAGGACTCATACATAACCATATCACTGCTTTGTGCACCAACACACGCCCTCTGCGCTGTGTTTATGTGTGTGTTTGAGAGTGGGGCAGTGTTTCACAGCCAAAGGCATCACCATCATCCAAACTGACTTATTCAGGGACATTGTGTGTGTGTGTGTGTGTGTGTGTGTGTGAGGCTGACGTGGTGAGCGTGTCATTCTGCAGCGGGGCGACCTCATTCTGTCATAGTGCCAGAGCGGCTGCCTCACGAGCAACCCCGTCACCGTGACTCACTCATGCATAAGCAAACTCACAAACACTCACACACACACACACACACACACACACACTGTACACAGCGCGTTCATCACAACAGGAGCATTAATACGCAAATTGTACATCTCGACAACAGTGTGCACTTCTGAACTTTTGTACTAACACACAATCAGTAGAAGTTCACAGAAGAGCAACTGCGTCACGAGAGCTCAACACTCCTTCGTTCATTTAGAAATGAAGGGAGCGACAGTCAGACGACGGCTATTTCAATGTTCCTGTTGAGCATTTAAAAAGATCTTGGTTCACATTTTCGACGAGTCTGTCCTGGTAACCATGGATGTAAGCGATAAATGTTGAAAATATCCAATAAATTGGCCGTGCAAATGTCTGTTGATGGACATTTCCTGCAGACTGCGGCGTCTAACACGCCGTCTTTTTCACAGAATGCTATAAAAACGTTCACATTGGCTCCGACACGGACGTGTAAAATGTTCCACTTTGTCCTCCATGTTCCCTTTATGAATAATATCACATCTTTTTTTTTTATTAGCCTGATGGTGAAGACTGTAAAATCACCTGACCTGAAAACATTTCAATAACTACTTTACCTGATGAGGTAAGCTCAGAAAAGCTATTTAACAAAATTCAAAAACCTCCCACTCCAGAGTTTAAAAGTCATTAATGCAGCTCTCTGTGTATTCAGCTACTTATGTTGCATTTACAGTGACTTCTGTAGTGACACTGGCCGACTTAATACAGCAGCAGCAGCAGAGAGAAGAGGAGAGGAGAGGAGAGGACGTGCATCAGATGAATCGGCTTCACCTTGTAGTATGCGTGACAGTCGGAAACTTCAACTGAGTGAAAAAGTATCTCGAGCACGCTGACTGTATTTAGAATATACCCGAAATAATTAAAGTGCTGCTTCTCCATAAACGAAGCTTTTTACCTGACAGTCAAGGAGGTCATGAACGCACCTTCTCTCAAGTCTCCAGAGACTCGGAGGGAAATATTGGACCTTCGAGCGCAAAGTTGAGTTCTTCACAACAACGCAAGCTGTTTGAATAATGCATGAGCTTCATGTCCTGTTCTTTGTATCACAGGTCGTGTGTTTATACATTTCTGTGCGCTGGTATTTCAACCACCATCAAGGCCGATTATTTATAAGAAAAGAGAAAAGCCGTCAGCATTTTTCTTACCTTTCAGGCAGCCATGGTTTCTGCTCCTTTCAGAAATGTACTACAGTCAACTTACCAAGTGAATTGAATTGTCCTTTAATCTCACTATTTCAGTTTGAAATGATGCCACCGAGAGGGAGGCAACTAAACGCTGATCAATGGAGGTAAAATGTAGTGAAACCACATGACTTCCTCTGAACAACAGAAGCAGGAAAAACCTTTGATTCTAACCCTTTTAGACCACTTAAATCAGTAGATCATGCAATTTTAACTAACTGCCTTGAGCGCCGCTGGGTGTCTTAGACTCAGCTCAGTGCCGGCTCGGATGCTTCAGATCCCAACTCGGGAGCCTCCGTCACAACATGCAAATTCATCGCCCTCGGGAACCGGCGAGGCATTGTTTTAGGTCCCGACAACATCTGCAGTGACACGACGTCGTCTCTCAGAGCTCGGCTCTCAGGTAAGGACGAGACGAGGCGCGCCTTCCTACCGGGAGAGGTGCTGGTTACAAAAGTACCGAGCGTGAAAAACGACAGAAAGACAACAAAGAATGAGAAAAAAACAACATGAATAAAGCACTTAACAAAGAGAACACATGGTTATATTCTATAATGTGCTTGCATCAATTATGTACAGCGAAGAAATGAAATAGTCGGCATGCACGTCATGTTAAACAGTACAGGAACACAATTATGTGAGCAAATTGCATCGCTAAAATACATACAAAGAGGAAATATGTGAAAGTACAATTTATTTCAGAGGTGTGAATTGTCTGCTGGCGTTGCCTGCGTATTAAAAACTCCTCCGGATGCCATATACAGCACAATCTAATCAATTAACGAACCCACAGAGCAAAGCAGCATGTGTGCTGAATGTGCCTGTTAAAAGCTCTTCCGTTCCATAAAGCGTGGAGCCGATAAAAGCGTCACCTGCGATGACTCGCGTGCACACAATGCAGAAGGTGTTGATAAAGATGAGGAATGTAACAGTGCGGTGTCCGGTGTTCCTGTCAATCCCCCCTCCCCCCCAGTAGGCTCCAACCGAGGCCATTTAAACATGACGCATTGAGCAGCGTAATGGCTGTGACACAAAGAAAAGCCTGAAGCACTCAGTGTAACACCTCAGGGGTGTCTTCAGCCCCTCACAGCGTAGACAGTTTGGAAGCGTCGTCCAAGATGGAGTTCACTTTAGTTCCTGATCCTCCCGTCTGCTCCCGCCTCCAGGGTGTCCAACCTCGACAAGGCACAGCCATCCTCGTCTCTTTTTTTTTTTTTTTTTCACCCTTCTCCTTCACAAGGATTATTAATCGCTCCTGCAGACGCTGCCTTGATGTTTCCTCCCCAGCTACCGGCTGCAGAGCGCTGTGTGCTGCCCGTCGTCGTTCGCACTGGCTATTACAGATCTGACACTCCCCGGGAAGTAAAGTTAACTCGGTCCTCTTTGTCAAGTGCCCCCAGTGTCGTGATATTAGTTTTTAATTGTATTTTTTGTTTTACGAAACCCCCCCACCTCCAAAAAAAAAAAAGAGAATTTCAAGAAGAAAAGGATGTTTTTGCTCCGTGTGGCTGAGTAACGCTCGAGTCAGACGAAGCACAATGACACCTCCGTGTGTGGATTGAAAGCGTCAGTTAAATTGCTTCTCATGGCGCAAAGCGGTTGTGGTTTTATTGCGGATCGCGTACGACACAATGAAGACAGGTAAATGTACCAGCTCTGTTTACGATTTCATATGTTAGCTGTAATCTAAGCTGCCGCTGCAGAAATTCATCCAAACTGTGGATGCATTGGAGTTTTGATTGAAAGACAGATGTTGCTCTTTTTACCCTCGGCGGTGGACACATTTCAACATTTCCAGGAAGGCAGACGTGTTATCTGGTTTTCTCTCTGGCTCCGTCACCTCTGCTGCAGGTGTCGACTAACGCGCGCACAACGACTCACGATGTTCACTCTCCAGGAGGCCAGTGGAAGCGTCGACGTGAATTGCTAATTTCAAACCTAATGAATGCCACCTGTTCGTGGAGAGGCGCACATTAAAAACAAAATATGTGATTATTGACACAATAAGAATTTGCACTGCTGAGCGCAAGTCATATGAAGCAATTAGAAAATACTGACATGGTGCGGACGGCGTGTCGTCAAGGCAGCGCTGCACTGCGGCGCAGATGGGGATGATGATGATGATGATGGTTTAGAGGCTGCCAAGAGGATGTGACAGGTGTGGAGTTGGACGATAGAATATAAAATACAGCAGAAGCTGAATTTGGAATATTTGAGGGTCCCCTGACAGCATCCTGCATAAAGACCGAACTGAATTGTATAAGTTGCCAGGTCGAAATACGCCTTAAACATCTTTCAAAAAAGTTGTCATGGCAATGTCGTGTTTCGCAAAAATAAAATGAGGACCTGAAATGCAAATGTTTTAATTAATTAGTCAAAAATCATATTATCCCAAAAATCCAGACGAGCAAAATGCCAAAAGCTAAAACTAAAACAAAGCACCCACTGAGAAGAACACAGGACAACTCAGCGAAAACGGCAGACTAACGAGGGGATGAGGTGCAGGTGGAGCGAGCTGGAGCAACGCAGGTGAGGAGGAAAGAAACGGGTAGACAGGGAAAAGGGCCGACGGGCTGGAAAAGCTGAAGACAACGAAAGGAGGGAAAGGCTGGAGAAGGAGGAGCAGACTGGTGAGGACAGCAAGAAAAAAACAGGAGGGAAAATCACACAGGAGGAGGAAGTGAAATCCAACACACGAGTCATGAGGGCGACATTTCAAAGTAAAACAGGAAATGACATGATGACAAAACAGGAACGTGACAGGCAAGCTGATACTGCCAGCACTGATTTTGTATAAAGTCCCAGTGTGTCGGATTTAGCAAGATGTAGTCCGCCATGTTGCACCACCATGTTGCCACTGTAGCCCTGGATGGACAAACCAAACTTCGCCTTGAAACATTCGGGTGGAAACGTCAGATGATACAACGAGGATGGAGCGACATGACGTGAATAAAACTTTAAAACATTAAACGTTTCTGTTTGATTTCCATTGGTAATGTTTGGCTGTTCCCGTGCTGCTTCACGTCATCAAACTGCGTCTTTCGGTGACTTTGTTTTGGTTGAGCGACCCCCTAGTGGCAGAAATCAAACTCTGCGCCTTTGAAAAAGCTCCTCCACTTTAATCGGTCTACAGCGGTCTGTTTTGGTTGAACCCCTCGCATCACATGGCTCCAGTCCTCCACTCCCCCCTGCTTTCTGATCCTGCAGTTTCAATTTCACAGTCACTGAGACTGTGATTGACTTCTTTGGGGTTGTTTCTTTCACCCGCCATTGTCTGTGACATTTTGCCTAAATGATAATGACAGGAAAATTACACTGCTATTAACGGGTTAATTATTGGCATTTCGCTAAGCATTTGTGGGTAAATATAGGGAGGGGGACGCGTGTGTGCAGATCCCACAGTGACTCCGCCGCCACGCTGCGAGGTGTTGTATGTGGAATCTGAGGGAAGGCATTGATTTTGGAGAAACACTCAAACTGTGTGCTAAATGTCTCAAATTAGAACTAATCATCAGAAGTACTGCTAGTAGCTTCCCCAGCCAAATAAGTCGGTTTGCGGGAGATGTTTGTTTATCTGACTCTAAGAGAAACGTGATGCGGTGGCACGAGTGCTGCAGTAATGAAACACAGGTGTCAAGTCTGATGCTTGAAATCTTCCGTCTGCACTCGGCCAAGAGAGAACATCAAATTCAGAGCGGCCCGGCGATGTGCATCAATTACTGCATCCAGTGCCTTCGGGGGCGTTTCGTACGGTCCGCCATGTGCGACGCTTTGTTCACTGGGCAGATGATGGTCTTTCACAGGGAAAACGGCGCCCGTGCGTCCGCTACCTCATCGACATTTTATGTGTTTTAGGAGCAGAGTCCAGGCTCTGAGATCAAAATGGAGTGGAGACCCTGCTGAGAGCGAGAGGGAGCGGAGGCTTGTTTCTGCAGCCTCTCTGTGGATCACATCCAGGTACATTTGCCACGTCTCTCCTGCACACGGCGGCAGTAATGGTGCCCCCTGGCCAGGACTGTGTGCTCTGCTCAGTGTGCTGTGGAAATCACCCAAGGACAGCAGGCAGAAACACATTTTAACCCACGCTGCTGACATCCATCTAGCCCCTGACACCGCAGGCTCAGACCTGTCTCCTCTGCTCAACAACAACATGGTGGATCGCGATCACAGCGCCCGACTTAGCTCTTCATCCACGCACACACGCGCGGAGAAAGGCTATTGTGTTCCCAAACCAGCTCGCATGAAACACATATGCGGAGCATTTGGATCCAGAAAAAAACAAACGTTACGTAAATCAAAAATAAAACGTGCAAATCCGACGAGCTAAACTGTCAAACTTCACGGCCGCCGCCACCGAGTGTAATATTATGTACATTATGCATGAAGCGAGCACACAAACGCATGTGGTGAAAGTGATTAAAATTTAAAGCGGCAGCGTGATCGGATTCCCACATTTCGCCCCCCGCCACAAATCTTTTGAGTTTGTTTGTTTGCTGTCAGAATAACAACAGCCAATTATAAGTGAGTGGCAGGAGTGAGACAGGCCAGGTGTAAAGCTTCAGCCACGTGTGTTTGTTTGTTTAAAGAAATTGAGCAACACTTGAGGGAACATTCATTACATGTATTAAGGCTCTTAAGCACTTTCCTGGTGGATGTAAAGGGAAGACGTGGAGTACATGTAAATCAAAGTACTCTTATTTCGGCGTTACCTTGAGCTACCCCGACAAACCGGGCACGCTACCTTCAAGGTAAGAACAAAGCGATCGCCGTAAGTAACCCCAGTGCGGATTGTCTTTCTCTTTTTCTTGGCTGTTTAAGAACGTCAATTCGCACAGTAAAGAGGTTTGCACAGGTGGTTAACTCCGACTAATTATAATGAATTAGTGCTGTATAGCTCCGCGTCCCCGTAAGACTCCCGGCTCTGTGTTTCGCTGCATCTTCCTGTCTTTTAAAGAAATCAGCAGGATGAAAGCAGTTGTGATTTTCTGTTAATTACATGGCATAATCCATTAAAGTGTGTTAAGTGGCCTTTTGTCAGCTTTCAAGTGTACGTTCTATTGGAAAGAGCCAGCAATAACCCCTGACATTACCTGCAAGAACATATGGCGTTGTCGGTGCAATAGAAATGATGCATATGGACATAATGCCGCCATTATACCACCTGCGCGATGGATACGCGTGTCCCTGTGTGACTCCGAGGTTTGTGTTTTACGGTATGTTTATGAAAGAAGTGGATACGGATGTTTCTCTACAATCCCTCCTTGATTGTGAACATTTTTCTGACTTGTGTCTTTTGATTTGTTCAGTCGTGTCAATTTCAAATAAAAAAAAAAAAAAAAGACCCTGTGATTTTCCGTTACTCGTGCGGCTTATTCCATTGAAGTGTGTTAAGTGGCCTTTCGTCAAAGCTTTTAAGCGAATATTCTACTGAAAAATGGAAAGATCCAAGCACCGACCCCTGACATCAGCTGCCAGAACACACGGCGTTGTCAGCGCAATAGAAATGATGCACGCGGTCATAATGCCAGCATTACTGGTGACATCTCATGTTAAACGAAATACTTCAAATACACGGCAGCGTTATGGAAATAATTCCAAGCCCTAATCCAGTGTGGTGCAGAGAAGCTCCTGTAAGGAACAGGGCCGTGCACGGTGTAGGTACGTGGTGGGCGTGGTCTCAGAGGACGGGGCAGGTGTTGATGTTGAAAACGCACTCCTGCTGTTTTGAACGTTTCGAACTGAATGCAGAACCCTTCGAATCAAAACTGAAACGATTTTTTTTCTCATTTGTAAAGTGCAAATTCTGAACAGAAGCGCTCTCACGACACTTTGATTCATTTACAGAGGTACAACTTTTCAAAAAACTACCTTCTAACAGGCAGAAACCTTGAGGAGAACCAGACGCCTCATTACCAATTTCAACGAGGTGTTTGGAGACTAAATACATAAATGTCCTAGATCCAAACTTCACTGTCAGCGTTACCGTAAAGTACTAGGCGTCACAGGTCTGGGTTCTACTTCAGTTGTTACCTGCTCATGCGTCATCTTTTGTTTCAGACTTCCTGCCTTTGTATTTTTTTCCTGCCTTCTGTTTCATGGGTTCAACTGTGCTCCTTCAGTTAATTAGTCCCTGTGTGTTGGTCTCTGGCTTGAAACCAACCTTGGACCAAGCCGTCTCTGTCTTCAGTCACACTGAATATTACTTCTGGCCTACCTGATTCTGTAGTAAGTCTCTGTTTTACATATTAAGTCCTTCTACGTCGTGTGAATGTGCCCCCAAAGTCTGCTAGCCTGCATGTTTTCACTGACGTCTACGTGTCTCATCAGTGTTGCTGCTTCTGTTCTCGGCCTCTCTGGTTTGTTCTTAGTTAGATCTTTTGTATTTCTTTGTAGTTTTATTGGATTCAGCTCAGGCTGCTTCATCTATTTCTGTCGCCTGATAGTTTTTTT
>OMLP01020719.1:11609-25149 GCA_900302685.1 Spondyliosoma cantharus
ATAGTTTTTTTTTGTTCTTTGGATGTCAACACTCTTTTATTAAAGACCGGCATTGGTGCATTTGCAAAAAAAAAACCCTAACCCTCCGCTCAGTGCAGTTACCATTGTTAGGGATAAATCTGCTGCCGCGCTGACTCGGAGTCAGATAAAGGTAAAGAATAACGGGAAACGGATAAAATATTATGTCCAGGTTAATCATCAACCCGTCAACTTTAAGATTTCGACGGTGTGTGGGCGGATCCTATTGCAGTCAATACATAAACACACCAAGCGTTGACGAGCGCTGTGCTTTAGAGCCGCCGCCACCATTTGTCCGTATTACGCACAGCGCTCATCGATCGCCTGTTGATTAAGCTAACTTAACGAGGGGATAAAAGCTGGAGGGCCCTCTGGGGGTTCTGCCCAGCATTGACCATCTCCACCATTTGTTTGTTTGTGTGCGTGTGTGTGTGTGTGTGTGTGTGTGTGCGTGTGTGTGTGTGCGCTGACCTGGCCCGACCTATTGAAAAGCTGTCTCTTCTCAGGCGAAAAACTCTGTGACCCCAATATCCTTCAAACTTATAATACTCGAAACAGCTGGCCCTCTTTCATAGAGCTCTTCCTCTCTCTCTCGCTCGCTCGCTCGCCTATCTCATCTCTGTTTTGCACACACACACACACACACACATGTACACACATAAGCAATCACAATCACAAAGGATATTACACTATCCGCTTGATCAATCAACTTCCCAGAGGCGCATTTACCTTTCCCCGTCTCAATCATGCAGCTAATATACTCCCTTTCTCCTTGCTCAATTTCACCAAAGTGATGATGCTGAGAGGAGCGCTGGCAACTTGTGGCGGAGCACGTGCGCCCGCGTGTCACATCTTATGACTAATTACCACAAAAGAGGGGGCTTGACTGTAATTTCCGCCATGACTTTTCAGAATGGGTTTGCGTGGGGGACGGAGAGGCGGGAGAGAAAAGAGGGAGAGCAGAGGGTTAATGGCTTTCCGTCAGTCACCCGGTGATGAGCGAGGCTCCACCTGGGATTTACTGTTGAAAAAAGAAACACTGGTGATTGTTGCTAAAAGGCCCACGCACCAACCCCCTCCCCCCCACAGTTGCAAAACCCTTCGCACCGATCCCGCTCGTTATTCCCTCGTCTTCAGAGACACTTGATTGGGACGAAAATAGAAATGGAGGAGAAAGAAGGAAGGAAAGGGCAAGAGGAGAGCCCCAACGCATGGCAGGGAGGCTGTCAGGTCAGGAAGCCAAGGACGTGAGAGATGAAACATCGCCCGAGCGGAGAAGTGCGTGTCCTGGCTTTTCTGGCCCACCGGCTGCCTGTTTTAGCGGTCGCCTGCCCTCGGCTTCCTCCCGGGAGATGAGAGAACGAAGAAAAACACTTGTGAGTGAAATGGTGTGAGAAAGAAGGGCCGGGAGCAGCGGCAACATTTACGCAGGAAATGGCATCTCTCCGGTGGAGGCGGCCTCCTCTCCTTTATTTGATGAGATGGAAGGGAAGCGGCGAGCGGGTCGAAGAAAGGTGCGAGGGAGGCGGCTGTAGGACGGCGGAGGTCAAAGGGGAGATGATGAGGGCAGAGACATCGAGGGGCTCGTTTCGCTCTCGGTTTCATCCTCGCTCTATAATTTAACACAGTTCTGGAGGCGTCCTGTAAAAAAAAAAGCCTGGTACCTTTCCTCTGAGGCGAAGCTACAGCTACATTTAATTGAAATAATGAGGTAATGATACAGAATATATACAACAAAACATGTCATGGAGCCGTAAGCTTGAGCCTCGTCAACACGGTTAATTATCTGCCATGAAAGGCAGTTGTTAAGAGTGGCCTCGAGCAAACCAAGCTTAAATATGAACAAAAAAATATATATATATACGACAGACTGGCTGCAAAATGTTAATAGACTAATAAAAGAGTTGAAACTGAAGATTAAAGTCTGCCTTAAACTTAAATGCAGCCATTCTCCACAAAAACCTGCCTGCCGCTCGGCTTTCACTGATGGTTTCAGAACATTTTCCTTCTGGTCTTTACAAAATATGAACCGAAGCGCCGCATGATCCTTTTCTTATCCCATCGTTATACTAGTGGAGGAGGGAAAAAAAAGGAGAAAGGACCAGAGCTTCTGGTTAGTTTTGAGATGAATATTGAGTCTGAGCTGTAAAATACACACATGTTTTATTATATTATTTATTTGTACATCTCAAAGGTTGAATTAAGAATTCAAAGTGCATTGCTCTTTGAACAGTAATCGCAGTAGTATCGGTGGTATTAAACGGTCTTTCACCAGCACACAAAATGATGGAAAGGGGCGCCGTGGCCTTCTGTACTGTTGCTTGTTTACTGGTTATTAGCCGAACATCCTGTGTAGCAGGAGCTGAAGCGTTAACGACGATCTGCGACAAGCTCCTTTGCAATAACACGAGCACGTTTTTGGATCCCGTGTGAAAACACGATTCCAACCTGGACTCTATTCAGTTATTACGCTGCGATTACTATCCTCACCTGGCGTGAATTCAAAATAACTACAGCCTGTACTTTTTAAAGCGTCCAGCTTCTCTGGCGAGAGTATTCTTCCCTCGCGGAAAGTGGAGACTTTCTTACACACTGAGCCAAAGTACAAATACTGTCCTTGGCAGATACCAACAGGATTTCATTCATTGCATTGAAGCAAAGTACATCTGATCGCTCGTGTGTGTGAGGCAGCAACAGCGCGGCGTCGTGAATACTGAAAAATCAAACACAGCGGCGACGGAATGCAACACAAGTGCTCTGACTTAAGTTTGCACATTAGTGCCACGCCGAGGTGTTTTGAGCTTTACATTCATATTTCCGTTTGACGCAGCTTCGCACTTCTGCTGGACCTTTTCGATTGGCTGCTCAATGCATCGTCTCGCAGCTGTGTGCTTCTCACAGGGGAGTGACACCACAAACATACGATGATCTTGTAAAGCATGATGCATTTCTGGAGATCAAACCACCCGGCGGTATATAAAGTAATTAAAAACAGCCCAGCCTCCATCGTGTGCAGCGGTCGAATACAACACAGGCTCAGTTAATGCAGCAGTAACATTACACCACAGTCATCATCAGTACGCTGACAGCGACTACTGCACAGCGAGAACCTCTATTTTTAATACTTTAATTGCATTATGCTGATAATACTCACATATTTTTGACTTAAGTAAGGTTTTGCATGCAGTAGGGCAGCAGCTAACGATTAGTTTCTCGTCCGATCGATCTTGTTTTGTCTGTAACCCAAAGACATTTAGTTGCATGGAAGAGTAGAGAAACCAGAAAGAAGCAGAGAATTTTCTTTTTAATCAATTCTCAGAATAGTTGGAGATTAATGTAAAAGTTAAGAACTGGTTGCAGCTCTAGACTTCTACTTGTAGAGGAGATTCTTCACGTCGTAGTTCTTTTACTCCACCGAAGGATCCAAATACTTCGTCCACCAGTGGGGTAATGAGATTACAGTCGCACAAATTAGCGCTGGGGACAAACTCATGGCACAGTTAAAGACTGTCTTCTCTCAAAAGGGAAATATGAGTCCCAACATAGTGTGTCTGGGGACACTGCATAGCTCCCCCATACAGCTTCGTCTTCAAAGCCTCCACAAAGGGATTTTTATAGAAAGAAGTCTATAGCCATAACACTTTGAAATATGAAATGAAAGCTCAGACAGATCACTGCGCTGATTTTCTCTTTATGTTTCTGCCTGCTAACTTCCCAGCAAGAAAATCCATCCGTAAATTAACTCAAATGTCACGGACAGTGTAAAATGAGACCAGTCTAGACAGAATTAGTGCTTTCGGTTCTAACAGAAGCCGAAGTGAGCCGGGGAGGGACCGGAGATGCCGAGGGGATGAAAAAGGGGAGCCCGGCCTCCTCTCACGCTGTAAAGCGACCGCTGTGTTTTCCTCTGTCTTCTGTCAGTCAGACGATGGAGCAGTGAGCCTGTGTGAGCTGCCTCCATCAAAGTGCGCTTCTTGCCTCGGGCTACTGGTGTGTACCACTCTGTGATTTGGTCTTTATATCAGCCTTACCGACGCCGACACACACACACACACACACACACACATACCCCCATCAGTGTTGTTAAGATCCATCTGGGTCCCCTGATCAAAGGAGAGTGAAGCACGGGGGTCTTGGAGGACGTCTCTGATTACTACCGCCTGAGGCAAGCCACGTCATCTACATCAGCCTTATCCCACCACCACCATCATCATCATCATCATCACCACCACCACCATCCAACACCGCAATCAATACGCCGGCACGAGGCCCCGTGGGAGCTGCCGCCATCCTCGCCTGGACACGTGTGATATATATATATATGCTAAATACACAGTACAGGTCTGGATGAATCATACAAAGGCATGTGCAGCCGTGGACGCCAGTCGGGTTGAAGTCAAGTGGATAAATGTGTTCTTAGTAAGGGTGTAATGGTATTTCTATTCGTCCCGTCACGGTTCGGTGCACGCAGTCATACGACGAATACGTCTCAGTGAGTTTTAAAAAAAAAAGTCGGCTTCATTTAAATCAGCTGTTTAGGAGCACTTTGGCTTCCTAGTACAACGTAATAGTGATGGCACGCGAGCGGAGGACCGGACAGAGACTGTGTGCCGGCGATGTTTCGCAGAGGTGCGGCATGTCGCCGGCAAGTATTTATTAAAGGTGCTTGAGCCACGTTGTCCCATCCCGTGTGGTCCCTGCCATTTACAAGCGTGCCGGAGCAGTGGTGGAGCACGAGCTGCCTCCTGCACAAGCTGGAAGTAAAATCCAGTAGCTAGAATAACTGTTGGCAATGTCGCTTCTGCAAGCCACATATATATTTTGAAACTTTACGTTTCTTCAGGCAACATTTTGGTTGCGACAGCGCTGTGCTTGTGGTTTTGTAAGGTTTAGGCACAAAAACACCTGATTGGGTTCAGGAAAAGATCATTTATCGGCTTTAAATTACTGCTTTTAGTTTTGCTGCTTAAACCTTTCTCGATATTTGCTGCAGTGACGTCACATTTAAAATAACTGAAAGCAGCCTTGCTGATCCCTCCATTTACCATCTGAATAATGCGCCCGTTAAATAACAGATACAACTTTGCTTTTAGTCCAGGATTTTGTTGGTCAAAGGTTGCAGTCACTCTCTGCCTCAAGATAGCAATGCGCCAGACCACACCTCATTTTAAGAAGGTGCATTTGCGCAACTTTGGCACCGGGCATGGGAATGACATCTGCATCAGTCTGAAACTATCCATGTAACGGGCACAAGATGTGTTAAAGGGTGCGACATTTCATACGAACATGTATTTTATGTTTATATCTAATTCAGATCACTTCGTGTGGATTTGTCATCGCTCTGACATTTAAGCGTCTCGGTCTGTTTGCTCCTCATGTTTTCTTCCTTTTATTCTCAGATCGGTGCAGAAAAAAGAAAAAGAAAGCTACATTCACTCAACGTGAAAGAACAAGAACATTTCCACTTTGTACTTCTTCTGCATTCAAGGTCCACACGATAGAAACAGAATCAGAGCACATCCACCCTTGAACGGCTGTTCACACTCGCGTGTTTTCTCAGGATGTTTTCCCAGAGATCTCTGTCCGAACGGAAACGAAAAGTAAGTTGTCCTCTTTTTCAGCTGGCATTCGGCAACACTGTCCATCACAGCCGGCGTTTGGTTCAGCAGGTTTAGTGTGAACGCTGACACACAAACGGACACATCTGAAGAAACGTGATGCACGTACGCAGCCAGAAAGAGACGAAGGATAAAGCCACGCGGAGCAGGATTTGTGGAGCAACATTAACACGCTTTACCGCGCCCCTTTTTTCTTTCTAACACATTTCAAGCCGGAGTGCAGAGCAGACTCGACTACACCACTAACATTTTGTTTTTCGCGGCCAATATCGCCATCTCATTTCCTGTCCCCTCCATCGTTCTCCCGCTTCCTCGCCCACTCTGTCCTCGCTTTAATGCCAACGCATCTGATTTACGATCACGGGGGGGCATTTGGAAAGACATGTACATGTTCAGATGCACCAAGGCTGTGGATAATTAATAAGGAGACATGTTTTCAAGAACAAGACGAAACAATCTGAAGCCCCGCGAGCGGCCCCGGGTGAAAATGAACATCCTGCGTAAACATTGCGTCGTTCCGCTTCTGGTCTAGTCTAGTGGAGTTATTTTCACAGGAGACATATTCCGCTCGTGTTCGGGTTCATCATTGTATTTTTGTTTTCCCACTAGAACTGGTTCGCATCTTTCAGTTCGGCAACTGTGCTAAATACATTTTTTGCTCGCCACTAGCCATGATTTCTGCAAATGTGTGACATAGTGACACAGTGTGATGTCACGATGTCACGGCAGTGTTACTGATGAGGCGTTTCGGGAGCAGTGAGTTTTTAACTTTCAAGATCTTTAACGTGCACGAGAGTTAAACACTGGAAAAAGAAGTCACATTCAAATTCAAATGTATTATATACAGTATATGTACTGTACATGTTTTTTTTTGTTTGTTTGCTTATCCATGGCTTTATTTTGATAGTCTAGCTGAAGATAAACAGGAAGCAGGATGAGAGCTCGAAAAGGCAACAGGTCCGGTTTGGTCGCTGTGACGAGGACACAGTCTCTGTGCTACCGACCGAGCTCCAGGGAGCCCCTATTTTTTTTTTACATTTAAGTTTAATTGAATTACGCTGTTTCAATTGTGCGCTGAGCACAACACAGAAACACGCAGAGGCAATTTATTTTATTGGCAAACATCCGTCAAAAAAACTCTGAGACTGACAAACTATCCCCTTTGCAATGATCCCCTTTCAAAACAAATTACAGAGCTGAGAGATGAGTGACGGCAGCTGGAGCGCTTAAACATGAATCAACGGGTTTCCCTCAGAACCGCCCCGGGTGTGTGCGGCCGTGTTCGCCTGTGTGCCTTCCAGAACGTCCGCCCTGGTTTCAACCGTAGCTTCAATAACCTCGCATACCGAGCGTATCAATTGATCCGCTGCATTGATCGGCGGTCAAGACACGTGAGCAGCACAATGAATTATTCACTTATTCTATATATTTTTTTTACACATCCGTGACCAGGCTGGATTATGTGAACTGTTCCATCCTGAAGGTCCAGCGAAGACATCGATTGCATGTTTGCGCGTCCTCGGATAATATACATTACGCCCGTGTGCCTAATTGTGTGTGTGAGCGCGGCGGCCTCGGGAGGCTCATCAGCGCTCGCTCTGTCAACTTGTCTCTCACTCCCAAATCCTTTAGTATCTCTTGAGTGAGCGCTGATTTATCTCACTTGCTCACGCCATCATTAAAAGCGGAAGCCAAATAATTACTTAAGGTTAAACGGGCGCTTGAGCAGCACATAAAGCTCTCGTTCGCCCCCCCCCACATCACTCATTAATTCATTTGCATTCCCTTTTTGTTAACTCGTGTCCTCTGCCGGTCGCTGGCTGGAGCCGGCGGAGGAGATCAGGAAAAGCTTCCGGCTCTGAAGATGAAAGTCAATGATAGATGATATATTGACTCCAAGTCCGATACGTCCTGCTGGGAGGACACGTCGAGGCGTGATGTGAAATACGCGTTTCCTGATCCGGGAGCAGGAGCCCGCTGGCAGAAGGGAGGAGATGCATTTGTCGTTTTTGCAAAAAAAAAAAAAAAAGAGTTTTCTCGTGGCAATGGAAGCGATCGGCTCGGCTCTCTGTGAGTGATGCATCCTCGTCCAAGTAAGTGGAGCAAACACATTTAAAAGCATGCGAACGCCTACGCCCGCGCGCCTACTTGACCCGTTCGTTCACACCTGAGAGCGCCCGGCGCGGTGAGATCACTTTCTCTTTCCATCCGCAGAGTTTTATGAGACCGCACGCTCAATTAAGCCGCGTACCCAGTTAGCCTGTTTAGCCTCGCCTCTCCCTCGGGAGCAGATTCAAGCGAGAACTCGCCCGCATGAGCCTGCCGCTGTATAAAATATGTACTTACTGTTATGAGAAGTTCTGTGCTGTGGTTTATGATAAACAGGACGTGAAGCCGAAATGAGTAGTGTGGAGGTCACTGTGGATGACGCACACACACACACACACACCATCACTGCAGCAATTATGTTTCCTTTACAATTCGCCTTCTCGCCCCTCCTTTTGAGTTACGAGAGAAAGGACGGAGGTCTCGTGGCTGCTCTCTGAGGTCGCAGCCACCTGTCACCAGGGTCATTCGCAATGAGTAATTACATTAGATCCAGGCCTTCAACTCCGGGCGCTGAAAACCCCCACGCCCTCTTATACCTCCCTCTCCCACGCAGGCCACGAAGGGGATTAGCGGCTCGGGGGTCCAGGGTTCGGCCTGCCACAGCAGAGCAGGACAAGGGCTGCAGTCCCCTCTACAGGGAGGGGAATTAGTTTGGGGCGGATGGAAGGAGGAGGAGCATAGAAATCCCACATAAAGTCGGTGGACACGGAGGATGGAGAGAGAATTAGCGTGCGGGGACGAGGATGGAGGGAGGTGATGGGATGTGAGCTTTAATGAGGCGCTCAGCTGAGCGGTGCACAGAGCACTGTAGGTCGTTGGTTCCTGACGCCAGGGACAAAACAGCTACCGCAAATACAAAGCGCTGCTCTGAAATGATTACATTTTTAATTTTTAGCACTGCTCACGAGGGGCTAGCTAACGAATCTGCACGAATCATCAACTCTTTTTAATATTACATCTGAATAATATGAGTTATTTAAAAAAAAAAAATCTCATTACTTTCGTACCAAAATTCCCCGCTGACTGATAACAACCATTTCCATCTGCTGGACCTCGAGATGTTATTTTGATGAAAGTAATTTGGCATTTAAAAATACATGTGCAAAGATATTTCTGCGATCAGAATCATGATGATCCTCTTTGGTTCGATTCTGAGGTACCGGCCAAGGATAGTTTAGCAATTAATGTTTCTTTTATTGTTTTTAAAAACACCTCAAAACATTTCCAGCATCTCTTTTTTTCCCGAATCCAACCAAGTGGTTTTTGTGCCTAAACTTAACCAGACCATAACCACAGCAATGTGACCGGATGAAATTAAAAAAAAATGTAATTATGGGGACGGATGGTTGGAGCTACATTTATTTATTTTATTTATTTCATGGTGTTTTCTGATTCTGTATTCTCTGTTGTCAGGTTTTCATGGTGTCGCTAAATATCGAATATTTTTTTTAAGGAGTCTTCCTGAATTCCAAGGTAAATGTTGGTATTCACAACATATTTTCACATGAAACATCTGTAGCTGACTAAAACAGAGATTTTACAGGAAGGCAACACATTCACATGCTTTTGATACCCACTGTGCTTGTGACCGTGTTCCCCTCCAGGTCACATCTCGTTACCTACCGCAGTGGTTTCCATTTTTTTTTTCCCGTTTTCACAAATTATCTGACCCGGGTATATTTGATCTTTGGTAATAACGATGAGCTGCAACGACACGCACAACTAACCCTTCATCAACAGAATGATACATGTATCATGTTGAAAAGATATCTACTGAAGTTAGCATGCTAGTCAGCTAGCCCTGTACGCACCTACACATCCCTGGTGCTCCGGACCACGAGCTCTATTGCTACCGGAGCTAACTGGCTAACGGTGGCTACTGTTAGCAGCATTTATCGCTAACTCTGGTGAAACGCTGCCCACTGTTTGTTCTAATAGTAGTTATTTTGCAGATGTGTTGGGGCTAGGTTAGCCAGACGTTGCTACGTCGCTCACTAGTAGGAAATTGTCGACTTTATCAGTTATTTAGTCAAATTTACTACTGAATTCAACATCATAAAGCACTGATGCGCTGCTCGACGACAATGTTTGTTGCATACAAATAATCACAAACATGAGAGTCCAACGTTATCATTGTCAGGTAGGCAATAAGCAAAGCTAGTCATCAGCGTTTCACTTCCAAAGGAAAATAACCAAAGCAATTACAGAACAAATGATTAAAGCAATAATGATTGCAGAGTTTAACCCACAGAAGCGCTTTAATTCAGGCAATAATTAAGCAATTACATCAGGTTTACCAACATCATCATCATTATGATTATGATCACGATCTTAGGCACCGTCACGCTCTTCTTTTATATCCATCAGGCACACATGCATCCAGCTTATCTGGAAGTCTCAACACCCATTTAAAATGTTTGAGCTGAGAAGTCTGTGAGCCTCTATTTGTTTAGTAATTTCATGACTGGCTAACCTTCCGTCTCTGGGGCACATCTGTGACTCAGTTATAGCCCTCTGTGTGTGTCTGTGTGTGTGTGTGTGTGAGCATTTGCACTTTAAAACAACATCACCTTAATGTATACCTGTTTTTCACACACTTTTTTTTGTGTGTGTCTTATCTCCTCAGCCAGAGCTATACACACAATGTTTCTTGACTCATTGGCCACATGTGTGCAGACTCGAATTCACCCATAGAGCAAAAATGTTTTCTCGCTTTGAGGTTGTCCGGCCTTTGCAAGCGGCCTTTGCAAGCGGTCTTTGTAAGCGAATAAAACCAAAACCCCTCTGAAGCCGTTATAATGGACAGGGAATTTTCTCTGCTCTGATATACTGACAGATCATGTCGGCTTACCTGACTCACAAATGCGAAAACACCAAACATTGTAAAGCGTGAAAAGCATTTGCATTTGTCACAGTAGACTTAGCAGTGGTGACGCCTCCAGGCGAAGTGAAGAAAGTCTTTTTCCAACCAGCTTGTTGGATTCTTAAAATGTGTCATAAAGCGTCGTGTAAGGCTTATTTGCATTTCTATTGCATTCTGTATTGCATTTCCACAGCAACAGCTTGTCCCGGGTTACGAGGACCAAAGCCTGAGGGTCCTCGACCTCAGTTGATCCGTGATGGCGTGAATTCAACATGCAGTCATTAAAGTGGCGTCATTGCTATGTTTAACTTTCAGTAGCTCTGCTCATCCAGTTGCTTTACAGCTGAAGGCGTGTTGATAAAAGTCACCGAGGTCAGAAACAGACATGGCTCTGTGTTAAGCAAAAACTGATGGTGGATCCGGATGGAGCCAGAGAAGCGTTAAAGTAGAAAGCAACATTAACCACAAAAAAAGGGTGCATACCCTGTGATAATGCAGAGTCTATAGAGGCTATAGATTGTAGGGGCAGTACTTACAAGTTTAAGAAGGCCGAGCCAAACAGGAAGGGGACAATTCATTACAACATCCAAGATAGACAACTGTGACAGACAGCTAACTTAAAAATAGTTTGTTTTCAGTCAAAATACAAGCGTCTACCAGCGATTCGGCTGCAAAGACTATTCCATAATCCATCATGGACGTCACAGACGCAGTCGTCTGGAGGACTTTACGTGGGACTCGTGAAGTGTGTCCTTCTGTTTGGATTTACTTTTTTTAGTATTTCCATTTAGCCTGAAGGGCTTTTATTAATCAAACGAGAAGAGACATTCTGAGCTTTTACCAAGAGTCATTTTCATTCCATCTCATGGATAGTCCTCGGTTTTTCATTTGGAGTACGCAAAGTTTAGGTTAAATTATCAATCAGCAACAGGTGTGGAGAGACTTTGCACGGCCACAATGCACAAGACATTTTTTTTTTTTCCCCGGATCAATATTCAGTTAATGCCAACATATCCTTTAGGTTGTGAATCACAAAACGACGTATATCACCATTCCCAAAACAACACGTACCGAACCTTTGCCATACGCTTGCAGCTTGTTTAGGTTTAAGGAAGAACAACTTGGTTAGGTTCAGGAAAACACTGTGGGTTGGGTTTAAATACGTATGTAGCTTATTGGACTTCTGGTGTCACACCGGACCCGAACAGCACTCTCCTGGATGAAAGTCCTGTGCTTGTTTCACCAACCATTCGCCCCCAACCTCCTCCCAGTACAGACTCATTGCCCGTTTTACCACTTCAGCTGATTTCCTCCTTTGCTGCTGTAATAATTACTACAACCACTAGATGTCACTGCCTAACGAGAAACATCAATCTGGATTGTGTTCGGATCAAGGACCTTGGGAACCTTGGAAACAAAGGATTGTGGGAACCCTGGAAAAGCACATATGAAGACAGCAGGAATGTAGGACGCTTTGTCACGTTCCCATTATTTGCCAAATTAATATTACGGATGGGAGCATAAAAACGCCTCAGGGATTACGATTTATATAATCCCTGTACAGTTCAATCAAACGGACCTGATGTAGATGCTCAAGCTGGGGAAAAAACACATGACGAACGGCTGTTTTGCAGTTATTTCAACACAGTGCAGCAAGACCTCTACGGGTCTTTTCGTAGCAGCTATGTGGGGAATGTGATCATTGTACAACCAAAAATAATTCCAGTCGCTCAATAGTCAAGGTTGTTTATCTTTCAGGCATTTATTCAAGTGCCATTAAAGCTCTGGGAGCTAATGTCAAACCACAGCCGGTCTTGTAGATGTTTGACCTGATTCTAGGAATTCATCTACAGAGGTAAAAAAAAAAAAATGTATTTGCAGACATGCGGATAATTCCATCCTGAAAACACACAATCAAAACAAACTTCTAAGATGTCAACATGTCATCCTTGTAGATAGAACGCTCGACTGATATTATTGGCCAGTGTTGTCCTGCCATAGATATCAGTGGATATGCTCGGGATAATTCTGATTAATACATTTCTAGTGAAGTGTGCTGTTTCAGGGAACTGTACATGATGTTTAAAATATATGTAAAATATTCCGCCTCCATTACATTTATCTGTCACAAGTGTTTGAGGGATCATTTGAGGAATCATTGCGAATGAATCAGCGAATAAACCGATATAAGTAATCGGTCGGCATGCACATATACAACCTCATGAGATCAGTGTCTCCACCCGGCTGTGGTTGTAGTTCGTCTGCATGTTATTCATGTCAAAACTGTTGCCTTATGTGACCATGAAAGATGGCTGCACTGACTCAGAGAATTATCCACTATTGTGCCTGTTACAGACACGCGATGACTCATACGTCTCCGCCATCATTTCACCACTCTCATTATTCTTCACACCGGTGGAAAATGCCACCCATGGGTCGAGTTACGTCTAACTTGTTTGAGGTGTTAGAGTGAACTAAACTGAAGTCGAAGCTGGGAGCAGTTCTCATCGCCCCATCTGAGCTCTACTCTTCAAATCTGTCTGTATGACAGTTATACACTCTGGCAGTGTTGGCTGGTGGCCCAATGAGTCGTGCCTCGAGGTGGGTTCCCATCCCAGGGGAGGCACGGACCCGTGGGTGCGTGGTAGGTAGTCGGCTGGAAGGCTGTAGATGCAGGAAGTCCTCCCTCTGTTAGTTCTTGTTAATCCACAGTTCGCTGACAGGTGTTAGCAGCGGTGTCTCGGTTTCACTCCGCAGCATTCTACAAATTCGCCAAATGACTTCACACCGTCCTTCCCTCTCCTCCCCCCCATTCCTCCTACCAGCGCTGAAACACTGACACACACACACACGCCTGCACACCTGCCTCCCTCTTATCGCCGCCAAACCTTGGCTCGCTCTCCGCTGCTGTTTATTTGAGTGGCGGGGATTT
>OMLP01020732.1:5227-22200 GCA_900302685.1 Spondyliosoma cantharus
GGGGAACAGAGAGCATGGCTCTATCCAAAGTAAAGTATCTTTAAGGCTCATTAATTCACTTGTTGTATGTTGTTGGTTTCTTAACAGAAATGTGTAAACCCCAGTTTGTGGTTTTGGTTGGAGGTCTGTGCCTAAACTGTTTCCTCAGGGATTACCGGTGATGCAATGTAAGCCACCCACACAAGACACGCAAGAAAAACCTCATCTCCAGTTTTCTGAGAAACTTTTATGTACCATTAACATTTTAATGAGATGGGTTTTCTTTTTTCAACAGGAAGACTCACCGGAGAATTTAGACGATGATCAGAACAAAATGTCGATGAAGCGATAACAGAAAACAAAGCCCGACTGAATCCGGTAGAACATTTTACGTCTTGTTACGAGGCCTGACATATTAAAAGCCACGGGTTATGCAAGTGTCTTTGTAAGAAGATGAACACAAGTCCAAATTAGCGGGAATAGGTTTGGGGAGCGGTGTGCTAAAGTATTCAATTAGGAGTTCCTCCGAACTGAAGCAGCCGAGCACAGAGCACAAATCAGTTAGACGGAGCGGATCAGATCATCTGAGCGAGGAGTACCTGCAGGTTTGCATCAAAGGCTGAAAGGTCAAAGCTCGCTTATCAAAGGCTGAGTCAGTTTCACACTTCAGATGTGAGCAGAACTGCATGAAAGTTTTAAAGAAAAGTGGGGGGATTTAAAATCAGTGCTTGATATCTCGTACTGTAGTTTAGTCTAACTTTGCAGTCGCACTAAGGAAAAGACTGTTCCGTCGGGCAAGGAACAAAGGCAAACACCACCGCGGCTAATCCGTTGTTCCATCATTTATGTCCATGTCATACCGTATCTCCCTCCTTTACATCCTGTGCAGCCGGGAAGGCGCTGTAAAAAGAACGAGCTCGGTCACCGCTGGTTGGCGACGTAGGACAGAACAGGGATATGATCTTTAAAATGGCATTACGTGTCATTTTGCATCACGTTACATGCTGGAAAGGCTAATGTACGTACAGGTTTCTCCATTAAGGGGAACACAAATCACCAATGATCCAAGGACACTCCCGCTCATCTCTCCGGTGACTTTTACTGTACAAGCTGCACACATCCAAGCCTTGGAGTACAGCCACAAAAGAGGCATTGGACAGCTGCTTAGAGTAGCTTTTGCAAGAGGTAAGTAAATCCTCTGAAATGCACGTCAGTCTCATGCAAATGGTCGCACAAAGCAGTGCGACTTTGCAATTCCACGTGTCAAATTTCATGTATCATCTTGTGTCTTCACGTTGAGATGGCTCACATATACAAATTGAACTCACCGTGAAAAAGGAGGCCCATTTCAGGGTCGGATTTCAGCGGTATTGTACACTAGGCTCACAGCCCTGGGGCTATTAACTCCACCTGATACTTTACAAGTGTACGCTAATGCTTGACTTGCAGAATGTAAAGTTTTTTTTTTTACCACAGTTCCACAGTTTATAGAAGCTGCACTTTCACAATATCAATAACGTGTCGGGACAAAAACAAGGAGCCCGGCACTAATCGCTGACACATTTTAAAACAGCAGGCGGACAGCTGGTGTAAGCACACGCCGACGTCTGGACAGTAGCATGGAGGAGCTGTATTTGTTACAGAGCGAGCTACGACTCCTGAGTTCCGCTGCTGACAGATTGCTAGAGGGCTTAACATAATGTAATATCTCCCAAGGAAATGTGGAAATATGGGGTGCTGTGATGCTTTGTTTTATAGTGTATGCTGGGTAGTTGCAGTGCATACCTACTCACTGCACTGACTGCAAACAGACTTCAGGTTAGTTAGGTGTCAAGAGTCACCACTTCTTACCATTTCAAAATTAAAAACTTTAAAACACACCACTTGGTGTGATAACACAGCAAAATTAAAACGTGCTAACCTGTCATTAACGCATTGAGCTTCCCAGTAAGAACCTGTTATAATGCTGAATCTTATAGTCAATATCTTATATAGTCAGTATTTATGGTTTGATGTTATTCCAGCCAGAAAAATGCTCAAAATCGACCCAGATTCATAAAAGAAACACAAATATTATCTATAATGAACAACCCAAATGAATTCATGCATGTTCATCCCAATTTTTCAATATGCCACGATAATAAAACAACAATTCAAGTGTTTACAAGTGTGCTAACATGCATGTAGGAGGCTACAGGACAAACTATTTTCCAATTCTGCCATCTGGTTGAAAAATAAAGACAAAAAAAATATATATTTACAGCTCAAACCGGAATGGCATTCAGTAGAGCGCATACCTCCACCAAACAAGCCCAATACAATACCAAACACAGTAACCTCATACCATACATTAAGCTCACCGCATCAAATTGTACCAACTCATAGATAGCAGCCACCTAAATATTTTTTGTCATCAATATCCATGCATTATTAAGGAAGTGAAAGGAAAATTCCTGGATCTGTCCCTTTATGAGGATCAACACCAAAAGTTAAGGGGGTCTATTCTAGGTCGAAACGGATCTTCCATCCAAGTGTGGTGGAAATCTGTTAAGTCGTTTTTGTGTAATCCTGGTTACAAACCAACAAACAAGCATAACCTCCTAGGCAGAGGTACTAACAAAAATAGTAGGTTTTATTTGACTTGGTAAACTGGAGTATTCCAGCTTACTGACTCAGAGAAAGCCAAACAAATAATGATGTTGTAAATATGTATACACATGTATATTTCAAATCGTTTTGAATATATTGTCATTATTGTAGTCTTTTTACTATATTGCTGTATTGTTTCAAAACTGGCCATTGTCAGTGACTCTCGGAGGAACACAAAGGGTGCAGTGGAAACTTTAGCCCTCTGACATCTCCATGATGAAGGAGGATGGTAGTCAGCGGGAGCGGCTGCTTTTGTCTGCTTTTGACAGAGGAGACAGCTGACGTGGGATCCTCACTGTAGCCCCTAACGAGAGCCCCCGCAGGCTCCGAGCCTCTGGTGATGCTTCAAGGTGACTCAATTTATCCTAAAGCGTCTTCGCATGAGGGCCACCTTGAAGATGTAAATAGTAGGAAAAGTGCAAAGAACCTTGACATTACATCGGTGAAGATCTCCATATTTCAACAGTACCGGCTGAGGATTTCATGCACATTCTGTATAAATGTTTCAAAGAGAACCCCACATGGCAGTGGTAGGAGCCTGGAAGCTGACTTGCAAAAATCATGGCTAAAAGGCTGCCGTTTGAATCCCTGAACCACCTGGAAGATGCGAACAAAGGGGAGAAATGAATGAGACATGCTCATCCTGCCCTGAAAAAAACATCTGCGATGGAGCCTGAAAAACTTTGCGAAGTGAACATGACGTCTAAAAAATGATGTTCTAACATGCTTCATGCACAAAAAAGAAAAAAAGAAATGGAACATTTCTCTCGTATGAAATGTTTATGAAGGACACGGAGATAGCACACTGAAAAAGCGAGGAAGGGCTTGGCATTTACATTTGTCTCAGAGTTGCCAGGTTCAGTTCTCATGCTTAAACGGTTGTTACATGCGGTGACGTTTTTCTTTTTTCTTGGATTACTGCTGGCTTACCGGCATTAATAAATAGCTTTAAGCAACACTGCCGCATTGACTAATACCTTTGTTCGACGTGTCCCAGGTAACAAGTTTTTCCTGACTCTGCTGTTACTCAATGTGAGGTCATCAGTGAACACACCCCATTCGAGCCTTACCTTTTTGGGCGGAATATTACTTTAAAGAAAACAACCCCTGTAGCTTTGAACAGCTGGTCCTGACTAGAGAAACAACTTTATTGTTCATCTGTGTGAGCGGCTTAGTGCGACCCAAAGACTACCCTCCGGACAAAGGACTATGACGATGACGACACTAAGATCGAGGCCTAAGATGTGGAGCGTCATCAAATCCTTCAAGATAAAGATATAGAGGTTCGTCAAGTGCGCAAAACCCTGGACGTGTCTCACAAGAGGGCCAGGAAGGACGATGAAGAGGAGGAGGAATGAAGCACAAGACGCAGCCGATAACACTGTGACTGTATGTTCGACAGCACACAGAACCAGGCTGTGGTCGGTGCTGAGGTTAACGAATCTGATGAAGATGTCGAAGATGACCCTCTGCCTGGGGGATCCAGGAGAAGGGGGCAGCAACACAGTGAAGATGAAGAGGACAGCAAAAGGTACAAATGGGACCGGTATGAGAAAGTGATGAGGAAAGCGATTTAGCCGATGATGAGTGATGTGTATAAAAAAAAAACGGTCCCACTGAACCAGTCACACATCTCATGGCCGAAAGTGATAAATCGCACTTTCCCCTGCATGAGTCATCAATTAATCCCTTATTCAGCACTAAACCGCATTATACAGCAACAGAAGGAGCCAGCCACCAGCACAATCCCATCAGCTGATCATCAGTTTTTGTTTTTCTTTCAATAAAATGTTTTACAAATATATGTGACTTGCTGACTAATTTACAGTAAAAAACAGTATGAGTATGAGAGTATGTTGCAAAAACCTTCAAATATTGTCACTGGAAACTGTACTTCAAGTGTGGCAGTGTGTGTGTGACCCACAGACTGAAAAAAGAGACAATGAAAAGTAATAATGCATGGAATAAAAAACAAAACAACAAAAAAAAAAACACTGGTTCAGCTGTATCAAATTTTAACCTGCCTGCAATGAATCAAGAAGTGTTCTAGAAGTGTGATGCTAGACCAGTGGCCTGCTTTAAAAACCTGCTGCTTACATTACCGACAATGCAACTTGGAGAGTCACTGGAGGTAATTTATCAGATCACATACAGTGTCCTCTGGAGCCACGAAAGGCTTTATACTACATCTTTCCACATAGTACAGTCGTACCCCTCAAGATCAGTAAACATACTCAAACGTGTATAATCGGTGGAATTACCCTTTAAATAATGTCACACATGTAACATACCTTTTCACATTTCTAAAACAGTTTATTTATTGGAACCGAAACCAGGATCTTTTCTTAAACTTAACCCATGGGTTTCATTGCCTAAACCCAACCAAACAGTTTTGGTGCCCACACCTGACGAAATTGTGACCATTTCAAAATGTTAACTCATCGCTGTATAATGAAAACTGGATATAACCTCGGAGGCAGCGCCCCAAATTAGCCAGGATCGTCTGCATAGCCCCTGCATCCATGAAGAGACTAACGTTGGCAGAGAGGCTAACTTTCAGTTTAGCCCTCGGCTAACGTGAACGGGGATAGAATCGTTGAATCCAGCCCCTGTTCTAGACTTTCCAAATGTTGGCTGAACAAAATGATCAAATTCTGATAGTGACCATGGATCATTTTGCATTGGTTGTAGTGCTCAGCATTTTGCAACCACTTCTTTGACAATGTAAGCTTATGGGAAGAAGTATATTTTTAGCCCCTGTGCTCCATGTGATCTTCTAGGTCTGAACAACATTTCAATTTGGCTTCAGAGCATGATGTTCTGTGGGGCTTCTTGAGATGACCAAGTTCAAGTCCAGTTTGCCTGGAACTGGTCCACTCCAACCATCAATGTGGGATCGATCATATGTGTCGATTTGGGAGTAACTGTTAATCGGCGTGTTGAGTAGTTTCGGTATGAGGATGCACTGATTTGAAAGGTGGCCCTAAAAAGATTGTAGCCTCTTGAATACCATGGATTCCAAAGTAGTATCACTTCCAAGTCATCTTTAAGTCTAGAAGGGCACAGCCCATAATAGATTTTCCCGAGAATCATTATAATTAACCATGTTGCCAAGACCGTAAAGAAAACAGCCACAACAACACCAAACGTGTAATTTAAAATGATGGATTGTGTTTGTCAGTGCAGCTGCACATCTCCAGAGGTTGTTTTAACTGGATCCCGGGAAACAATAGGAGCCACGCGACCTTCGGAAGGGTCCGGTCAACCTTTTGCCACCTCTGACTAAATTGCAAATACACTGTGTGTCTCGATTTTTCAAGTGTTGTATAAGCAATGAGGAGAAAACACCGGTGTCCTCATACTTAGCAAAGCATCTCTAGCCGCCCTCGCTCGACCGCAATTTTAACAGAGGTTGCTCCACTTGACTGGATTTCACCTCTAGCTTACAGTTTTGCTTACAGTGCTGACGTTCGTTCTGTTCGAGATAATGCACTCGTCTCGTAATCCTTTTGTGTATGCGTGGGTGTATTGTGTTCTGCATTTGAGTTTTCACTTGTTTTGTGAACTTTTTCTGATTCCGCGCTCGCACTTTCTCGGCACCCAACGTTCAAGAGTGACCTAATATAAACTGAAAACCTCTCTGCGCCCACTTCTTTCAAATCATTAATTGCAGAAATGAATTGCCATCTAATGGAGAATCAACTCTGGCTGTACTGCTTCACTTCTAATTGAATTAGCATTTAGGCAAGTCACACTTGTCCCGTAAGCACTTTTTTTCCTCCCACCATATTTCATTAGGCGTCCTCCTCGCCGCCACTGATCAGCCCCTATCATGCACCACTGTAGCGTTTAGGAACTTGACCGGGGGTATGTACTGTATATGTTGGCGAGCCGAGGAATGAGCCAAGGAATGTTACATATAAAATAGCAAAGGGTAGGCAGCTGGCTGACAGTTCCCCCACATCAAGGCGCTGGCATTAAACTGCGCCTCCAAATGAGCAATCTGTGTCTGGTGGCCTTGCCACGTTCAGCAAGAAAATGGGAGAAGAAATAGCCGAGTTTCACATGGGCGCTGACAGCTCCCCAGACAGGCCAAGGTCAAAGTGATGTAAAGGATTCTTTTTAGGGGGTTTTCTAAATCTTTGATCAGTGTGAAATAGTATATCGAGAGGAGTTTGAGAGAGGCTGCTTTCTCATTGAAAAAATGGATTATTTGAAACCATGAACTGTGTAGAGCACTTACTGTAAGTTTGAGGATTGGGAGGTGGATAATGCCTCTTTAGGGCCTCGAAAATACCACAAATGGGCTCCACTGCCTTGTTCAGCTATATATTACAACTTCTAGCTGGAAATGAGCAGATGCTTTGATCCTGTTAAGAAAAATATCCTGTATGGCTTTCATGAGAAATCAGAGGCTACCTTTGGACTTTAGTTATCTAAAGTGAGTACCTTTTTGCTAACTTTTCTGGCCATAAATAACAATTACTAATTTGGGTTTGTTAAATACCTGAAATAAAGACTGTGATTAATGCAAGCATGAAATATTTTCAGGTTCTGTTCAATGACAAAAATACAGCAGTTTTTTTTTTGTTTTACTGCTGAAGCAACCCACTATAAACCTAATGGCACACAGATAACACAGGTTTACGGTTTCATTGATGAGATGTACCAAGATGGCGATGACATTGAACCACTCGGGTAGATAAGCGCCATAAAGGAAACAAGAAAACTTGAGAAGGAAAACTCTTTTTTTCAAATTTGGATGATTTTGTATGCCAGTGAGTGAGCATGGATAGTCTGGAGATTAGATTTGTGCTGCAGAACCAAAGGTGCAGAGTTTATTTCCTGCAATTACCCAAAATCCATTGATAACTTCCAGGTTAGCCTCACTCTGTATAATCCAAGTTTTGCTAAGGTTTGCTCACATTTGCCAAAAAATAGCCTACAAGTCATAGCAGACCATTTGTTATCATTTCTATGTTTCAATTATATGAGACAAAGTATGCAAACTGTGCAACTTTTTAAAACTGAACAAACCTAATCAAACTTTCCTCTTCAGTGACGTCACAGCTAATTAGCTTTATATGAAGAGCATTGGCAGGAAATCAGGGCTTTTGCATGGTGAAATATGAGTAACAGCAACAGCCTCCTCCTAATTGAAACAGGCACAGCTGTGCACGGCTGTGCCGACTCCCCTGCTGCACATGCAAATCCCATTCTGCTTGGGATCGTTACTGCTACAGATAATCACTCTTCAGATGAGCTGTTTTTCAGCGGAGCTTATACATTTGAATATGGTAATGAAGCTGCTCGGGGGGGGGGCTTTAATAAGGGAGCTAATCGATAAGGCAATTTCTGCTAAACAGTCGAGTTAATCTCTTGTTACACGTGTGACACAGGTAATGAGTCACTGGTACAGGGAGGAATGTTGTAATAAATGCATTTATCAAACATTTAAAAAAAATGGCACGCAAATTAGCCAAGAGCTGTATCTCTTTTCTGTTTTGCCTTGGAGCATAATTGCTGAGCGCAGGAGAATAATTGGGACGGTGTGTTCTTATATGTCACTGCGTGGGCGGTGAGAGCTATTTGAAAAATGTATTGCATGTCAATGTCACGGAGAGCGACTACATATTAATGGTTTCCAGGTGGCTGTCTATCAGAGGGAGGTTAATAAAATGGACTGGGAAAGTAAGAATGAGGCAATTAAAGACATTCATTGAGGGTACTTTATTAAATAATGTAGCCTATATTTTTTGTAGTTCGAAGGGCAAAAGCATGGTTGAACAATGTTACTGCTCCTATTAAGTTCCTACTTGTACCACCTACGGTCCAAATGGAACTACAAATGACAGGTCCTCAAAACTCTACTCAGTTACAAGTCGCAACCCAACCTGGGATCTGAGGTGATTGCAGTGTATATTCAGTTCAATCCGGTCAGGTCGGGCACTGTTGTAAAGGTGAGTAGCTCTCGAGTCTGTGTGACACTGTCAAATAGTAACTAGGTTAAAAACATTGTGCCAATGAAGACGGTAAAAAGACAATGTGGTTGCGAGTAGCACCTACGCAATTGTGTATTTTCAAGTAATCGAGTGGTGTACAGTCATGCTAGGAGATAAATGCCAAAATCAACATGCAAAAATCACATTGTGTAGCACCTACAACATTGTGTATTTTCAAGTAACTCAACATGTCACGTAACATAGCAAGAGGGATGCTCACATTTGACAATGTTAAGTTGAAAATGTTGGGCAGATGTAAGGTTTACGAAGTATGAATTGTGGCTGTACGACAACACGGTACCTGACAACACTATTACATTAGATACATCACATTAGGTATGTAATTATGCTTTCTTTAATTGTATGCACCAAAACTACTTGGTTAGGTTTAGGAAAAAGAAAAGTTGGTTAGGTTTAGACTCAACTACTTTGTTAGGCTTTGGAAAAGCTCATAGTCCCATTACGTCACTTAAATTGCATACGTTGAACCAATCACATTGCAGTCTTTTGCATACTAAATAGGTTGCCTAAAGTTACGATGTTGTGGTCCTGGAACACAACCGTGATTATAGCTCCCAAGTATGCCGTCTTAGCTTAGCATGTTAGATGATGGCTCTTGAAAGTTAAAGGAACTCGGAATTTGTTCAAGCTGAGGGGACCAAATGTTCTTACAAATGCCAAATGAATCGGTAACACATTTGACTCCAAACCACTTATGAGCCTTGTGGTGACACCATAGGAACAGTCAATAAGGACTGACATCAAGGACACACTGTCAGAGAATCCTGTTTGTACAAACTTTGTTCCAGTGCATCCATTAGGTATGGAGATATGTCAGTGGAAAATTGAACACTGGCTGGCCTACTGCTACCACCTTGTCATTAGGATTCATCATCGAAGCCCATGGATATCTGTTCTTCTGATATTCTTGACATATTTCAGTCTAGACTAAAGTGGTCTTATGGGTTTAAAAAATCCTACATCCTACTTAAATAAGACTACTTATCTATAGATAGAGCAACAGTCTTTAGATGACAGTTTGGATTTTGTGGATCAGGTCTCCACTGGTTGGATTAAAAGGGGGAATTTACATAAAAAAAACACATCCTTTGTGCAGAAGAAAAAGACAAGTGCAAAGGCTTCTTCAGCCGAAGTTTGATCTGTCACATATGCATTGTTCAGTCATCTCTTTTCATGGGTCGCACAGTCACTGCTGCTCCAGAAGTTCAGCTGTGCTGCCGTCTTGCCAGCTGATTGTGTCCATCCAAGCTTGATGTAAGAACAAATCAAGTCCCCCGAGGGCAAGCTCTCCGTTTCCTTATACTGGAATAAATTAATAGGCAAGAGGGAGAATTGCCACAACTGACTTTCACCATTTCAGATCTGCTTTGTCGTCGGGAGGCTGACAGACTTGAAGCCCCGATTTAGATGAAGACAATAAGCCTAGCCCTGCAGAAATGATTCTTCACTCGACATCACAGAGCACCGTCTTGAATGAGATCGCAAATGTGTGTCATGAAAGTTGAATAAAGTGCTCTCAGAGAGACTTTTTATTGCTCTTTCCCGATTCATTTTCTTGTCCGTTTGAATGCGCATGTGTTTGAACGTATGCCTGCTTGCACGTATGAGGGTGTTGTGCAGGGGGGGGAAGTAGATGTCGCCGGGACTCAGCTGTGTGTGGGTTGACAGCGGCTAAGGGGCCCATGGTGGCACACTAAAAGCCAGGTTAATGCTTCCCATGCATAATCTGAAAGATGGGGCAGCGGCAGCACATCTCCTCTCATTTAAATCTCACCGGCTTGTGTAACATCTTTTATTCCTTGAGTGGCAGCCCTCCTTTGGTTTTTTTTCCTCCCCCCGACCACCACCACCAAACCCCAGCAGCCGCTTCCCACCTCTGTCGCGGTGATAAGCATGTCCTGTCGTGCAGGCAAGGGGGCAAAACGCTGCATCAGGAAGTTTATCCCTCCCTCTATATGAAAATAGTGCTCTGCACAGCAGCACCACAGGTCGGGCGGCTGTAGGATCCTCATTGACTGCCGCATTGATTTTGAATTAGCATCACTGTGACTGCCCCGCGCACGGGCATTCATTCAGATTATGACGGCGAGAGCAGCGCCGTGTTTCAGGTTGACGCTTCTTGTTAGCGCTAATCAATCCTTGTATCCCTTTCAACGAGGGACTTGTGCTGTGCTGGCGTGCAAATTCATTTCTTGTATAGTTTTTTTTGCACAGAGGCACTCATTGCGAAGCCATGTCATTAACCGGTTCTTCCGACACAGGCATGTGTGACAATAATAATTGCTAAACCTTCCGTGCGTTTTCCTTTATACGCACTGTACTTTTTCATTTCTTCTTCACTGATTAAAACCAACTATGTTCAAAGGTAGTGGAATGCTAACCCTTCCCTTTGCCACAAACCAGGCTTGCATATTTAATGATGGTGAAATAATACAGAAATTGCCTCAAATCAGTGGTGTCACACAAAAGAAAGAAATGTTTTACAAGTTATACGGGCTGTACATGGGCTTGCAACCACCTCCGGCGAAGTGAGGCTTATTAAAATATGGAGTAGGAGGATGGGTTTGGTGTGAGTCAATGTTGTCAGTGTGAAAAAGAAGTTAATGCAAAGAGCAGACGCAAGCACAGCTTAGTGAAGGGCGAAGGGAGCAGCGCTGGCATCTGGGCTGAAGTAACTTATGAGCACTGGCCAGGTGTTCCCAGTCGCACCTCAGCTCCACCCAACCACCTGCCAGCAACACATCCACAAAGCACACAGGACCCAAACACAGAGGCTGACACAACGGACAAATATATACGTAATTGTTTTTCCAAGACGTAATTCACGAACAAATAAATATACCGTATGTTATCCTACATGGTGACGCTGGTGGTTTTGCTTTGTGCTCCGTCGTCCGTCAACCCCGACCGGCTCCATTTTGAGCGCAGCTCTGCCAGACAGCTGGAGTTCCGAGACCGAGGAGTTCCACAGTCAACGTGGAGTGTTTTATTACGAAAAATTAACTGGACGTTATGTTGTTGCTTCGGTATGCGACTTCCTGTCTGCTCTGTGCTGAATTCGGCTGAATTGCTGCGCCGTGCTCCGGCATTCGGCGGAAATAGAAGCCTTGAACATCTGCGATGGGCCGGACTGCCGGAGACGCAACGGAGTAGATACACAACGCAGCGGAGCCAACGGGAGAACACAAATGGACTAGCTTGAAACCTATCCTGCTGTGGAGGGGCAGACACGGACCCATCACAGATCTGGTGGAATTCTCAAACAAACTTAGAGGCGTAAGTTCATGTATTTCAGTCAGTGTGTTACCTGCAGTAGATGACCCTCAGCTCTCCCCCGTGTGGAGCCACCTAAAAGACGTCCCACCTGAACCGTACGTCGTCTGTGCCCCTTTGCACAAGCTCAGCTGTACTCGCCGCACACTGTATTACGCCACTCAGACACAGCTTTAATATTTCAGGTAGTTAAAATACATCTTTCTGTCAGGCCCAGCAGTACAATGCCCCGCTTCCCCCGGAGGTGCTGATGCACTGTTTCTCCACAGAGCTGACCGCCATCTACTGCAGGTAATCCACTGAGGGAGATGGGCCATAAAAGGCCATAACTATCACTTAAACTAAACTTAATTACATTTGGAAAAAAAACACTGAGTCAAAAATTTCCACACAGGGACACACATTAACATGTGCGGAGGCTGCCGTTAACCAGACATTACATCTGACAAATAGCTAACAACTGGAAAATGCATTTTCAGCTCACACTGCCTTATTAACAATTAGGATTTGGAGCTGGTGATCTTCTGGGTCATAGACATGAGCCCCGTGCTCAAACCACTGTGCCAGGTAGCTTTCACATTCACACTAATTAGCACACATGCTTACATAGCATTGAAAAAGCCATAGCTGACATGATCGGCACCATCATTATCTGTGCGTTTTGAACACCTCCACACTCTGCAAACCCTCCCCGAGGCCAGCGCAACTGTATTAACTATGTTTTATAAAGCCGCAGCCCAAACAGACGTTAGAGATCATTTCCTGTTTTTAATATTTTTGGAGACGTTTTATGCCTTGGGAACAGCAGAGAAATGACAAAAATAAGTGGAGAAAGATGTCATCGGTTCAAAATCACATTCATAAAAAGCAATTCTCATAAAATATGGAAAAGTGTCTAAGTGTCAGTGTGATTTAAAGATATGAACTATGTTTATAGTTCGTTAAAAGGAGCTCCAGCAGCCCAGTCAGAATTTAAAGTTTCTATTCATATATGCAAAACGTGTTGATGTCCAGACTAAAATTAAAAGTTATTACATTCACATCCGCCTGTGACTGGCATCCTGCACAATGAGCTCGGTCACTTAGGTACGTCGCTCCGCATTTGTCTCGTTCCCTCCGTGCTCCCTTTGCTTGTCAGCACTTCCTGCACTCAACAATTTAAATAACATCCCGTCGCTGCAGTTCGCCGCTCGTCACGAGGACAGTAATCATGCACTTGGCTCGGCACCGCACGTCGGGAGAAGGCTGGCTGCCCTTCAGTCAAGAATGTGGTTGATGTGCTTCAGGACAGAAGACGGGACCCGCTGGGATGCTCTGGTATCTGTTTTGAACCCACTTAAATCTCACAAAGTAATTAAGTGCGTATCTGAAAACAGATCTAGCGTATTAACTAGGGTTGACTGCGGCAATCACTGTTTGTGCTAAATAATGTGATTAGAAAAACTATTGTTGTGATACCCTGACGAAAAAAAATGACTTGCAATTACCCTTTAAAGCTGTAGTTAATCCCACTCAGGGAGTGAGGGCCCCAATGTTTTAAAAAAAAAAAAAAGAAAAGCTTTGAAAAGTACCATCTAGGATGCATTTCCAGTGGAGAAAACCTGATAAAGTGCCCCCTTGGGTGCCCTTCCAGTTCACTTTAAACCTACCACAAATTTCTGTGTTTTCACCCCTGCCCCTAAAATATCTTTAAGTCCGCCACTGGTTAACCCCCAACATCGACAACGCTTAGACTTGTTCGACAATACCACCTTTGTTAAGTCAGCAGTGGGTCACATTCTAAATAAGAAGCACGGAAACAACCTCCCACCTTAGATCTGGTACTCTGGATCTGATGTGCTCGACCGCTCACCCGCTCGTGAAACATGATAAAACTTGCCCCCTTTTTTGGACTTACATCGGCTCCGGCATGTCAAAACCGACCGCGCAGAGCTTTCTCTTTCACACCCCGTGATAACCCTGACCTCCCTCGACGGAACTTAACACCCTTGTCGGCCTCCATCACCGCCGATGTTGCTGCATCGGTGCTGGGTGTTATTTCCCGCCCCTGGTGTCGCCTTTTAGGCTGCGCCTTGCCCTCTTATCTGTGTAATCACCAGGCAGAGATCAGACACACTGTCCGAGTGACTCCCCTCGCAGGAATGGGAAAAAAAATCAAACGGGTATATGAGAGGACGGGAAGGTGTTTTGTGCGTGCGCATGTGTGCGGCGCGCCGGGCCACATGTCAGAGCTGCAGCTTTCTAGAGCAAACACTGCTGGCAGCTCTCCATAGTAATCAGATCACACGTCACAGAGCCCGGCGCGTATCGGCTCTGAAGTTCAGTCGAGTTAGAAGTCGCGTCGGGGGTCGTGCGCGTCTGTGCACGCGCGTGAACCCGCCGACGAAAAAGAATGGGCTTTTCCGCGTGCGTTTGCGCGACCGAGCCGCGGCAACATCGGGGTCACCACAGTGCCATTCATAGTCACAGTTTGTGACGGGTGTCTGACAAGCCCCGCAGGAGGACCACTTGATGTGCTGAGGCAGACAAGAATGTTTTCTTAAACTGTTCTGCAGGAGTAAAAAAAAAAAGATGGAAAAAACCCCTGCAGGCGAAGAACCACACGCTCGAAACGCCAAGACAACCTCTTACCACCAGAGAGTGTGGTGGGCGATCCACTGAATGCAACGTACGGGCCTCTCGTGCCCCACATGCAAAAAGAATGAAAAAAGTAATTATACAAGTTAAAGAAAAAAAAACAAGAGGCGGACAAATCCCTGCAACTTAAAAAAAAAAAAGAATAAAATAGAACCCTGCATCAAAACAACATGACAAGAAAGCCCAGCAAGGGGTAGCTCTTAGTCGATATCTTCGTTATCTCTCCAGCTATGTACTCTCCGCGTCGCGTGCGGCCTTTCTCTTTTACCTCCTTGAAGCGAGGCAATCCCCCTCCATCTGTTTCACTTTTTGGCAGAGACAGATAGCTAATCCTGAAATCTGATGATGCTGTTAAGGGAAAGTGTGCTGCTGACCGATCATGATAAAAAGAAAGAAAAAGAAAAGAAACACTAGTCACCTGGAAAATTGTTTTTTCGATTCCTTTTAAAGCAACAGTATGAAACTTTTGTTTTCCATGAAAATGTTTTTCTTTGATGGTACAGCATCTTGTAACAGGGTGAATGGTGTCTCTGTCTCAGCCACTCTGCCCCCCATCACTTGTTTTTGCACTATGTACAGTATACAGTGTTACATACATGTTTTCGTCAACATACACATTTTTATCAACACACAATGTGATGAATGATGTAGTGAATTTTGTTGGGCACCTGTGAACGGCTCCCAGATCTGGAGTAGTTCTGGACCACAAGTCTCTGCTGTATTTGGACATAAGTGAGCAAGTGAGTGCGTGTTAATAATTCCGATGCAGGGTGCCGGCCTCCTTGAATATCTGAAATGTTTTCATTCCATCGCAGGTCTACTGCATAACAGGTGCAGATCTGCATCTTCTCCTGTTCGCAAGTCTTTGTGCACCTGCGTGTGCGTGACATCAGCTGAGGCGTGATACCGCAGCGTGATTCAGCCATCTGAAATGCGTCGTCTCCAGCAAGTTGCGGTGGCATTGTTGCTTTTGTTTGCTCAAGTGCGTTTGCACGCCGCGTGACGTTTTTTCCTGCCGAATGCCACAGCGCGCGCAGAGTGTTATTAACTACACGCACACAGGGACACTCCAGTTTGTTAGTTATTGGTTCATCTGGTGTCCCGGAATCTAATCTATTCACTGAACCGCAACGTGTGGTTGACGACGAGCAAATCTTAAAAGGAAAGCAGTCCTAATGAAGACAGCGTGCAGCTTGTTATTTAGCTTGTTATGCGATCAATCTGGGGTTTGGGGTTCAGTGGCATATGAGCAAAATCCAAATCTTTCAGTAGTGCTAATTGCATCTAATTAGTTTTAGCTTTCTGTATTTGCAAGGAACTTGAAGGTATAAATAGCCAATCTGTCTGTGTAATAATCACCTTTTGTTGACTGAGAAGGCAGAGACAGACTGGCAGCCTCATTAATGTTCTCAACCTGTAGCTCTAGCCAGAAAATGAGGTGTTGCTTAAATACAGTATCTCTGATGGATTGAAATAACAGGTGTGAACACAACACATTTTGGTCTTCGTGAGTGTCACGCACACCTTAAAATTGGGATAATATATCCATGAATACATTTAGGGTTAGGGTCAGTGGCAGACACAAAAGGGGGCCAAGGGGGCCATGGCCCTTGGTATAATCACGCCACGCCATAACCCAGTTATGCGAGTGCCCACCCCACGTGGTCAGCAACAGCAAGATATTTTCTGTTCCTAGGGATCTTAAATGAATACTGAACTTTCTCTACTGTTTATTCACAGCCACACACACTGTATCAGCCCGTCCCAGGGGCCGGCAGTCCCTCACTCATAAGGAACTGTTTGTAACTGGCTCTCCAGAGTCTGTCGGCGTAGATGCCTGTGAATTGAAATGCCGCCTCGTTGCCTGTTGTGATGTGGAGAGTCGGATGAAATGATCGAGGGTGAGCGTGGGCGGACGAACTTCGAGTGGAGAGGCTGAGCTGACGTTTGTTTGTTAACTACAACGAAAAAGTACAGCTAGAACTATGACTAAAGGTAAAGGCTGTTATGGAGTGTCACCATTTCTCATTCTAATTAAAGGATCATGGAGAAATTAAATTAAATGATTCTTAAGCCTCATAGCTGAAAACTGAAAAACATTGGGCGTTTTGCCCACATGGAACTGGATCCTAAATGAAACTGGCTATCAGAGCCCAACCCTTGATCAATTATGATATTATGTATTAATATTATCTGCATAATCATCGCAATCGTCAATTATTCTCTCCGCAGACTTTGCAGCCAATCAAAGATCATAAACGGCAATCCATTCAACGTCTTTTCTGAGGCAAGAGCTACCAGAGAGGAAGCAAGGGGTGAATGGGAAAAGGAAGACAGAGCGGATAGACAAAGATGAATCATCGTTTGTGAAACAGAAGCTGATATTTCACCGTTTTTTTTTTTTTTTTTTTC
>OMLP01020739.1:0-20967 GCA_900302685.1 Spondyliosoma cantharus
GTCATCCAGGAGGACATTATTAGCTGTCAGCATTAACAAGCAGCGTGGCAGCAGCAGCAGCAGCAGAGTTGGTTTCGTAACAATGCTCACAGAAAGCCTCTTCCCTGCCCTGGCGAGTGGAGCAGGCAGTCAGGACAGCCTGCTGCGTGCAGATGGTGCTTTGTCTCTGCTAGTTCCTGCAAAAAGTGACACGCAGACACAAACTCGAGCACACATGTACGTGCACACATAGTTGGAAGACGGTGCCACTATTCATTCCTAATCCTCTGTGGTTTGCATGAAAGTTAATGGCAGAGCTCCGGCGATGCCAAGAGAGGGAGGGGAGGTGAGTGGGAGAAGATCAACTCTTTTTTTTTTCCTTTTTTCCCCCTTTCTTTTTCTGCTGCTGGCAAACACACACACTTTTCCACGTTAGAAAGACAGTGTATTACATCCCTTTCAGATCTTCAAACCGCCTCCTCTCCCCCCCTCCGCACTCCACCCATCTCTGGCATAATGTCCGTGCATTGCAGTTGAGAGCAATTATGGACTTCTTTGGACGAAAATAGCCGGTCATTAAGGAGGAGCAGGGACTCCGAGTGTGATGGTTTACGCCAGGTGGGAGGCTATTAGACAGCCAAGTGGTGTGAGCAAACTCCCATGGTCATAAATACAGAGAACGGTAAACATCCTCCTCTGCTCCCCCACCGCTGCTTAGCACTTTTGTCCAATCATATAATGAGCTAATAATTTAGAGAAATGCTAATTTATGCGTCCATGACATACTGTCCCCACACTCGCTACGCTGCGGGCTCACGTCGTCTGAATGACTGGCCTTGTTCACGGCACACCTTCAGCACAGGTGTTTCCAATAAGACTAACAAAGACTTTGTTCCTTTCATGGGCCCCTGTGGTGAAGCCGACACTTTGCTCTCATTAATCGGGAGCAAATAACACAACTCTGAAAAACTGCAGATCACTGTTGCTTTGTATCATTGTAAATATCTACCTTTTGGTTTGAAGGCATCACTCTGGCTCTTGTTTTCTGCCAAAAGACTAATATTGGATCAATAAGTGTTGTCAAACATAGCAAATATTGATACACATTGGTTCTTAAAATTAGATTCAATGCTCATTTTCTGCAGAATCGATATACCAGTACTCAGCTTTTTTCTTCTCTCTCCTCACCGACAGCGAGCCTGTTGTGTAATTAACTTAGATGCCGTCGTTCCGAAAAAAAACAATACACGAGCCTTGCTCCATTTTTCTTTTCATGAAAAACTTGCTCTGGTTGTGTCACTTTTTCCCTGTGGTTTAGAATATTGATATTTGTTAAAGGCATAGCAATAAAGTTAGAAATCCCAGTGTCTTGACAACAGTAGGATCGATTATGAAACTCATCTGTATTTTTTGTTTTGATGACGTGCTCGACGTGTTTCTCAAAGCGAAAAAATCTTAGAAGACCAAAGCTTGACCTTCGTTCTCTACGTCAGCTGCAAGACTATATGGTCGAGACACCCGGAAACACATTCGCACACTCAGGTGCACAATAACTGGGGAAATAACAGGGCAGTGGTCGCACACGATACACAATAATCAGAATGGTTTAGCACGAGACGTTCACCCAAGAGACATGTGTCCATATGTTCGTACCTAGTGTGACGCCAAAAGTCAAGTTGAGTTATTTTGTGGGTTAAAAGTAGTGCAGTTACATCACATAAATATGCACGACTCGCTTTGGTCGTTTGATAAAGTACAATCCCTTACAAAAGTGCCCTGCTCTCGTATATTTCCAAATAGAGCTTTTCGAGTCATCTGATGAAAATTCCTGTGTTTTCTTATATCGTAAAATATGTCGCAGAGAAAAAAATATTGCAATGTCAGTTTTTTTCAAATAGTGTGCAGCCTTAGTTTGTAACTGAAGCGACACAAGTAACACAATTAGTTAAACTCAACCCACAATGCTTTCCGAAACCTAGCCGTCACTTTCTTTTGCGTAAATCCAGCCGCGCTGCGTCCAGACATTGAAGTTCCCGTTCGCCTGTTGCTGGTACACGGCAACGTGCGCCATGTTGCTTTGGGAACGGCGATGTACATCATTTTGGGAGAGTGGAATCTAATAGCGCGACGTGTTCAGCTAATCTCTTTACATATTATATGTAATATCTGGCAGCAACGTGATGATTCTGCAGTTTTTCTTTGATTGTCTCAATTAAAAAACCTGGACTATAATTTGCTTGTTTTCTGGCCACGATGCCAGCTGAACTGGGAATGACTATTAAATACATCATTCTGGATTGGCAAAGCTTACAAACAAGCCTGTAGGATGCCAATATGGCAGGAGCGAGCTACAGAGAAGCTGTGAGAGTCTGAAAACTGACTTCAGCCGCACCGAAGAGCTAACAACAGAGGATGTATCTATGTCTCCATACTGTATATATTATATCACTGCCTGACAGGCAAGAATGCACACACACACACACATTAAAAAAAAACAGAAACACACAGAGACTCCTGTATCTTTTAAGCACACTGTGCAAACAGGCCTTATCAGTGAAGTGAATCAGACACCTGCTGCTGTCTGGCGCAGTCCACATCCACTCTCCCAAAACTATCCTTCACAACCACAAACAAAAACGACTGACTCAGAGGCAACCGAGACACAACAGAGCGCGTTAGAACAAGCAAGAAACAGGTGCTGAAAATGTACAGACTGCAGCAATTACGCCCGACACACACACGATTCTTTTAAAATGTCTGTTCTTCGAGACAAAACTTTAACCAGCCAGCATGAGATACAGTACACAAGCGGCTCAAAGAATAATTACAGTACGTCTGTTCCCTCATCACTGTAATGCCTCTGAAGCACTCCTCTTCACAGCGCAATCTTTGTTTTCAACATCAAAGCCTTAATACGATCTCGACTTTTAAGATGTCTAATGATCTGAGAGCCAGAAAACTTCAGCAGGAAACAAAGAACAATGTTCCGCATTCAAATATTCCATCAGGAGGCCGTGAAACTTTGAAAAAAAAACAACAAAAAAAAAAAGCTAAACCGGCTAATGGGCTATAGTTGAACGAACGTCTTTTTTTCTCAAAACAAAACTCTCAAAACACAGAAAAGCTAAGAATTACTCAATAAAATACAATTTGCTGCCTCGTCGAGAAGACCTGCGGTGAATCTTTCCCGGCTCGGCGGTGATTTCTTTGCAAAGCGGTGTGTCTGACTGACATCGGGCTGTTCGTTCTCGGCCTCTTGCAGATGGCACGGCGTAATTTCACACCCATTACCTCCTCTCCACAATGCACAGCACAATCACATGACAGTAAAATCCTCTCACGCCGACTCCTATGGGGACTTTTAGAAAGCCGTTAGCGGCCCGGCCATTATGGGAATTCTCAGAAGAGTTCACAAGAGCTATTTCGGCAGCAGCGTCCAAATTACTGTGTTAAATGGGAGTATTAGGCTCCGAGAATATGATTAACCAATTGTAATTACGCCGCTTCTCCGACTTCAAAACAGGCAGTGCATGATTCAGATTTGTTCCCCCCCGTCTTTATAGTAAGTGTCAACAATAAAAGAAGGGAAACTAAACACAACGCGCATCCTCCGTCCAAATGAGCGAGGCGGCGGGAGACAGCACCTGTGCGTTCAGAATAACCCATCATCTCTTCCCGCATCAGTGCACTCGCTCCCCGGCTCGCCTCGCCTCGCCATCCGACGTGTTATAATACAGCAGAAACGCACAAATGAGTCCCACGCGCAGGCATGTTGCACAGCAGATCAGCCATGTACAACAGGGCTCCGTACAAGCACAAATCATGTTTGTAATCACAGTACACTGACTCCACCGGTCACCAGGGAATATCTGTTGAGGCAAATGAGACTCCTGATTTCCAATACAAACACACACACACACACACACATACAGAACATCCACACCGATAGCTACCATCAAGCGTAAGCCGTGCGCATGATATCATAAATATTAAAGCGTCGGGGTTTTTTTTTTTTTGCATTTCCTTGGCATTTTTTCCTCCACGGCGATAAATCAAACAGGGGCCTGATAGGAGCTGCCATGTACATTGTGATGGTGCCTGTGATGCGTTTGCCTCGGGAGGCCGGCTTTCATATCTGAAAACACATGCCGGGGCCACAAAAGACGTGAGGAGAAGTTCAACCCCCAGTGGAGTTGAATTGGAGGGGAGGAGGGTGGCGCTGCTGCTGCAGGTGGGACTGAAGGAGCTGGGGAAAAAGGAAATCCCCCCCCACATCAAGCAATGACAAAAATAAGAAGTGCTGCGTCTGATGTATCTTTTGAGGTGAGGACTCTACATAATCCCTGAATTTGAGATGATCAGATATATCTCTAATGAACGCTGAGTTCCCAATGCAAACACTCGCCCCGGGAAAGGGGCCGAGGGCCACGGCGTGCATATCATTCACAAAAAGCCTTTTCTCTCGGCGGGCAGGCTCCACTCTTAAGTTCCCCTGCCTGTTGTGACAATGCCCAACGGGGGAGAGAGCAGATGTCCGTTGCCAGCACCACATCTGCATACAGCCTCAATCCCCACCCCTTCACTGGCCAGACAATGGAGCCGCCCTCCTCCTCCTGCTTCTCCACTTGAGCCTCCAAATGCAGTAAAAAAAAAAAAAGAAGAAAAAAAAAAGAAGAGAAGAAGAGGGAGAGTGGAGAGAGTTGCCTTTTGAGAACCAATGCCCACTCTGCCTGTCAAACCCGTGCAATGGGAGGATTATCCTGCCCTAAAAAAAAAAAAAAAAAAGAATTTAAAAACCGTGCAGGTGCTGCTACGGAAGCCTGATTGGCTCACTAATTAAGCCCTCATTAATTAGGAGGCTGCAGATGAGGAGTGGAGTTCAAACTTGGATTCGCTTGGCTGCACACACACACACACACACGGAGCAGGAAACGCTGCAGCCGGCACACACACACGCCAAAACTTTTCATCAAACTCTTTCAAATATTCTTACACGATATCAAACATATTTTTATATATATATACACACACAAGAAGTCTGTACATATGTGCAGGAAATCACTCATCATTGATTAATTTTTTTTTTGGGGGGGGGAGGTCTCGGATATGTTGACCACCTCAGAGCTCATTAGGAACTTAATAAAGCCATTTCTCACATCACTATGAAGTGGAGGATCTCGCTAAATGTCGACTCCCACCCTCCACTCGTCCCTCCTCGCTGATGGCGCAGGGACACATGGACACCGACGCGAGTATATCTTTCTAAACTAAACCCCCTCCTCCACCTCCCTCCTCTCCACCCGGTGGAGCAGCACACACCGACATATTTCACACCACCACCACCACCACCTTTGTTTTTTTTCTCTTTTTCTCTCTTGTGCAATAATCTTGAATCCTACCTCGACTGGATGTTTACTGAGAGTTCAAACGTCGGCTTTGGGGGCTCCAGAAATAGCATCGCAGGCTACGCATTTTCAAAATTCGCTTGTTATCTCGGATTAAGATAATGATCCACCTTTAGATGACATGAAAACTTAATCCTGAACGCAACGGGACAATCTCTCCGGCGGTGGGGAGCGGCGGCCGCTGCCGTTTTGTACCGGGGGGGAAGTCTCGCCTCGGCTCTCGGTGCTGCCTGGTTATCCTGCTGTTTACTTATACGCTTCATAAACACTCCTATTCTTTTCCTCCTGCCAGAATTGAGAGGTGTGTATCAGTTTGCTTTTCCTTTTTTTCTCTCGCTTTTTTTGAGTGAGGCGGAGCCTTTGCCCACTTCTCCCTCGCGCGCGCACACACACGGCACAGATGAGAGACACACTTCTTGAGGATGATGAAGATGGGACAGTGGGAATGTTCCAGAAACACGAGTCCCTTTTTCTGTTATATTATTTTAGGAAAAAGTCTGAAGTAGGTTCAGATCTTCAGTGTATCTTAATGTAATCCTCTCTCACACACACACACACACACACACGCACAGTATCCGTTCTTACCTACAGAGGTCATTTTTAAACATTAGCTAGCTAACGTTAGTTTTGTCAGTTGGTGTAGCCTGGGCTACGTGGACACCAGGGTGTAAGTCATTATTTTAGGACTAACTCTAAAAAATAAAAGTAACAACACATCCATTTATCAGCAATAGTTTGTGTTGTGCAACCTATTCTAACTTATTGATGTTAAGTCTTGCATTTAAAGATATCAGGTGTAGCTGGTTATATATTGGCTAGCTAACGTTAGTTTTGTCAGTTGGTGTAGCCTCGGCAACTTGAATTATAGTTATAGATATTATAGAGCTAATATAAAGAATAAAAACCCACAAACCCATAATTTATTTAATGCAAGACTTAATATCACTAAGTTAAAATGGGTTTTCACAACAAACTATTGAGGGGGTTTGTTATTTTTAATTTTTTTTTAGATTAGCTCTGTAATAATTACACCCAGGTGTCCAAGTAGCCCAGGCTACACCAACTGACAACTAACATTAGCTAATATCTAACCAGTTTAGACTGAAGACTAAAAGCGGTAGTTTTTTATGAAACATGGTAAACACTTGATCAAAATGCTGCTTACAAAACTTTACCCTCGTAGGTTAGCCTAATTACCAACAACAATTTTCTTTTAGGTTCTTTTAAGTAACTGCAAACTTAGCTAATGTTATTTTACTAATGACTTACCAACTTTTCTACCTTAGCTAGAATTACGTTAGCTGATGTTAAGTTAACCTCAACGACACGTTTTAGTTTGGTTTATTTGACTAACCTGGCTAGTGTTATGTAATTTGATTATATATCAAATTACAATCAAATGCTGTTTAATAAGTTGAGTTTTTAATTTACATTCCCAAAATACAATATTGTATTTTGGGAATGTAAATTAAAAACTCAACTTATTAAACAGCATTTTGATGAAGTGTTGACCATGTTTCATACTACACTACCTCTTTTACTATTCAGTCTAAACTGGTTACATGTCAGCTAGCTAACATTAGTTTTGTCAGTTGGTTTAGCCTGGGCTACTTGGACACCTGGGTGTAATTATTATAGAGCTAATCTCTAATAAAACGTGAATAAAACTTTAAAACATGAGCCTACCTTACCTTGTGACCATATCTGCCTTGAGAGCAGAAGTCTTGACGGTCCGTTGAGGCTAGCCTGTATTCCTCTAGCGTTGCTCAATGCAATCACTCATTCAGCATTGCTAATATCCACTGATCAATATCTAAACAAAATAAAGTAGGGCATGTTCCCGTTGTTTACTTTCCATACAAAAAAAAGAGCATCCATCTAGGCTACAGCACTTAGAAACTGAAACCGTTATTGACTTGCCTCTTTCGTCAAGCCGTGACGTTAAGCTGGTATGTATGAAAAATCAGGTTTGTTAAAGGCTGTTATTATATAATGTTACAATTATATAATCAAAACTTCTGTCCTTATCCAGACAGCTTATAAGCCATGTAAGCCACCACATACTGTTCAGGATCGACATTTTCCACGGCTAAATGTTTAGTTGGCATTCTTAGAAATGTCTGAAGTTTCGAATTAGGTCATCGTGCTTCTGCAACACAACCCACAAGTTCTTGTTTCACTTTGACTCTCCAGTTCTTGAACTTACTAACATCTGGTGAAACCCCTAACCCTAACCTCCAGAGGGAATTCACATTCTACATTTGAAAGTAACACATCTTAGGTTTTTGTAGAATCAATCAGTTTAGATTTGACTACCTTCAGGGCAATAACGAAAAGCAGTAAGTGGTGTATAAATGAGAGATTTGAGTCAATTTACCAGCCAAATATTTTTTTTCCTGGCAGTGTTAAAGATTATTTATCTCTGCAGCTGTACTTAGACCCTGGGTAAGTAAGATTTAGATGAACAGGTCCACTGAATAAATAAGAAAAATAGAGTTGTACAGATTTTCTTTTTGGAGTTTGGATAACATTTTCTGAGGGGTTGTGGTTGAGTTGATTGGACTTGAGTGTCGACCTCTGTACATCTAAACTCCAGCCTACGTCCCTGGCTGTAATTTTTCCTTGTTGCATACATAGATGGATTGAGTCAGTGCAGCGCTCGACTGCATGTTTACCGAGTTCATTCCTCCTCTTCATGCCACAGGTGCAGACACAGCAGTAAGTGCAGCTGTGCCTTGATGTCATGCTTAAAACATGCAATCTATATTCTCCCTTTTTTTAGCTCCAGTCTCAGCAGCGGAAATGATTGCGGACCCTTGCATTCATTCGCACAGTAGTTCCGACCGTATAACGCGGCACAGATGGCAGAGGATATCTTTGGATTTCCTGGTCACTTCAGTCTGCATATTTCTCCGGCAAAGCGTTGTCTTTGAACGGAGCTTTCCCTACAAAGAAAATCACCATTAGCAATATTAATCATTCATATACTTTACTCTGTATCTTGACATGGTTTCTTTATTGTGTACCCCTGAGTGTGTGTGTGGTCCCAGGCCTGGGGGGCTCTTGGCCCCGGTCCTGAGTGCATCTTTCCCTGTGGTCATTTTGTCTTCAGCACAATGTAACTACTGGGCATGAACCCAAACTCTCCAAAGACCAACACCAGCCAACAGGGGACACCAACTGAAGCATATGTTTCGCAATTGCAGCAGAGGGGAAGGATGGCAGGAGGAGGGAGAGACCAAGGAAACTGGACTTAATCATTGCTGTGCGGTTGTCTCTGTAGCTTAAAATGCGATTTGAATGAAGGTATCGCTTTTTTCCAAAATAATCGAAGGCTGAAAGACAAAAGCCAGTGATGTTGTGTATTGTTCAAACTTGTTAAGTTTCACATAATGTGGTATGAGGGGGAAATTTAATGATGTTTAGTTCCCTAGTAGCTCAGTTGGTATAGCATGCGCACCATGTGTGGGGGTTTGAATCCGACCTGTGGCCCTTTGCTGCATGTAACCCCCCTCTTTCATTGTTACATTTACATTTACAAGTAAGGGCATTTAGCAACTTACAGTAATTCATATACATTCATACACTGATGGCAGTGGCTGCCATGCAAGGTGCTGACCAGCACATCAGGAGCAGTTTGGGGTTCAGTATCTCACCCAAGGACACTTTGACATGCAGAGCAGGGGAATCAAACCAGCGACCTTCCAATAAGAAGACGCTGGATCTATCCCTGAGCCACAGCCGCCCTGTTTTCACCCTCTTCTTCATCCATCTTATGTTATAAAAGCCACGAAAAGGCCAAAAATATAACTTAATATGCATGTATGATGAATAATGTAATATATATGCTGGTACCCTTAATTCATAGTTCACATATGTGGATGTATTTTCCTCATTTTGCAGAGTTGTTTCAAAATCTGCTTTATTGTTACAGATTTAATCCCACTGAAAGAAGCTGTGTTTGCTCATTATAAGCTTATCCTCTGTTGTGTTTGATACAGTATAGGTTCATTAGTAAGGCGCCCTCGCTGTGCTCTATTCTTCTCTGCACATTTTAAACTACCAATCATGACCGCGCTGTTACCATTACTTATTACACTGCGGCCACCGGCGTAGAAATCTGTGCTAAATCAATACAATCCTGATGATGATGACAATTTTTTTTCGCCACATTAGCGTTGTGATATTATGATTTGCCTTTGTTTATACACCGGTTGTTAAAGGATGACAGTCAACACACGCAGACCTCTAATCTGTGCGCTGTACAGTGGGTATTTGAGAGGATCAGTTGTGTGCGACTGCATATTTCTGCAGAGAGACATTATTTCTTCCCTCAATTCCTCCTGGCAGAGATCTGAGTGTTTGACCTTTTTAAAATGCAAAGCGATTCTTCTACTCCAGAGAGCGAACGGGAGGCTCATGATTGTGCCACTAAATTTGAGGGACTTAATGCAGTAACTCACAGTGAGGGAGAGCTGTTCCGCACCTGCTGAAGTCGAGACTTGGTTACGGGGATACAATAACATCTCCAAGGGTTATGTTAATCTTTAAAGACGGGTTATTCTTATGCTGCTCCACTCTTTACCTCATTTGAATGAATATTTCACTGCAACCTTGAATCAGCCTCTCATGCTCAAATCACCTCATTGCATAGCAGTGCTTTTTACTTGGTCCTGCACACGTACCGCAACACCAACCTTCCTGTGCACGACAGTCTTTAATATCCAAATAAACCGCCTTTAATCTTTTTTCATTTGGCGCAACCGCTCCTTTGTCATTTACTCCGTGAAATAATTAGTTACTATCCAAAATAACCTTGAATAAATCTCAACGGAAGACCCAGCTACTACCACTGACCTCCCCTGTGATCGTTGCACATCGTTTGCCATCTTTCTTCCTTTTCTTGAAAAAAGTGCAGCTAATTTAACTTCACCACCGGAGCACTTGTGATTATCAGCAGCTAAAAAGGGGAGATCATGTTAAATTGGGAATTTAACAACGTGTGACAAAAGCTACATATGGGATGTTGTAATGAGCAGCTCATGGGAGTGTAATTTACATTTGATAATAGCGATTGTTGAGAGCGTCCCATTGTGCTGTATGCCACCGAATGTCTTTTAAAGTCGCTTTTCAGAGATGGCATAATATGATTCAAACAAAGCCACGCAACACCACTCTGACCGCACTCACATCTAATTATATTCCACCACGTTCAGGCCTCTGACAGTTTCAGAGGAGCCTTTAAAAGACATTGGCTTATATTTATGCCTCCAACAGAATGCAAATGAGGCAGATTTACCCCCTTTGACTGGAGAATAAGTGTGAAAAACAGTTAATTAGAATTGTTGTGAGGTCTCGGGATGTTTTTGCTTCCTCCTGCAGCAGGAAATAAAATTAAAAAAAACGGTGAATGTTTCTCTGAGATGTTAAAGCTTTCAAGGCTGACCGCATAAACTGTAGATATGGGTTGTAATGGAGCTGAAAGCAGGAAGTCATACAGTCACACATGAAAACAACAGTAGCCTCTCCACTGCAAGCGCAGAAAATACCGACAGAAGGAAACAGAATTGAGGCTTAAATTGCCTGAAGTGTCACTTTGTTTCTGTTGCACTTGTCTCTTCACATGTTGACACATTTTCCATCAGGTTCCTGAAAGACAAATTCTTTTGGACAGGGATTCTGGACGTCATAGTCGGGTGCTTTATAATGACGTCTTAGTATATGGTGCTCAACATTCACCACCCATGGTTATTGGACAAACATATTATTTCCTCCGTTTTCCTGTGATAACATATTGTATTTGTCATTATCACACAATAACAAGTGGTGTTTTCCCAAGATAATGCAATTAATTTTTAATTTAATTAATTTAATTTGATTTTCATTAAAATATGAGCTTTGTAATCCCCAAAATAATGAGATAAATTGTTTCATTATCACAAGAAAACAAAAGATACTCTCTCTTACTCTTTGCAGCTTGATATCTATTAGATCAGCAGTGCCATGCCAGCATACATACATGACATCTATATATCAGCTATGATTTAAGTGGAAAATGTCAGATCAAGGAGTACATGTTCTTAATTAATTAATGTGTGTATGTAAAGGTCCACTACTGTGAATGTTAAGTCCCTTTCTCGTGATTAATTACCTCGTTATCTCGGGTAAACAACATTTCTTTTCAGTGATAATGACATAAACAACTCTTGATCTCGAGAAAACAAATCAAATTTAGCAATTTTCTTTCTTTGTGAAAAAAACAAGCGTTTCGTAGAACACATTCACACGGTGGCCATTTTCCTCAGACATCATGTTCAGCGTGGGAAGCTCGAATATTGTGCTAATGCGTTCCAGATTGTGAGTCCTATAAACAGGAACTCTGACAAAGGAAAATCCAAAGGGACAGTGGGCCGTATTGTGACGTAAAACAACAGATTACATAACCTCAGCTTCTGTAAGACAACATATGTTAGCATTTGACCACCTCCTAGCTAACGTTACCGTCTGATAGTATTTTATGAAACAACGGAAAAGCGTAAACTAATTCTAAAATATGGACTCACATCTCGGACACATTTATTTAAGCCTGGGAGTGAAATGCACTGGATGTAATCAAACAATAATGTTAGCTAGGAGGTGGTTACATGCTAACGTTAGCCAAAGGGTTCTCAAATAATGTTGTTTTCCCTTGAAATATGGCCCGATGTTTTTTACTAGCCATCATCTTTTCAGTTGTTGGTCAGCTGGGAAGCGATGAAATGACGACTACATTTAAAAGACTTGCAAACTAGGAAACAGCAGCGTGAAAATGAGCCTAGCATTGGAGCTTCCCACCCTGAGTGTGACATCAGAGGTAAAATGGCTGCTGTGCGAATGTGGTCTATAGAGGAGAGGAGCAAATATAACACGGACGGATCCGCCCGTTTGTCACTGTTAACAGAGAATCCAGTCTGCAGTGTGCTTCACAAACTTAAAGACAGAATAGGAAAGAATCATCAGTTTTTATATCACGTGGACAATCAATTGACGGATCATATAATGTCTTTTTTTTCAGCACCCGTTGCTCCCCGTGTCCATGCCTCTGGGTCAAGCAGTAAAAAGAGCAGATTCTGTGGGGTGTGTGGTCCGGCTCCTGATCCGCAAATTGGGATGGATTTATCCACTTTGCCTAATGACATTAAAATGCTGTGATGCCGAGGTTGTGAAGGAGCACACTAGATGAAAGTAAGAGGTGGAGCTTTATAAGTAGTGATGAAATACTCGGTAATATTGTACAAATGTGGCAAGCCAAACTGAGCCAAAAAGCCTGTTTTCTGAGCCGAGCATAGAGGTGTCCGCACTCGTCGCCTCGAGGTTGTCTCCGCATTGTTGCCTCTCACTCGAAATATATTACAAATCCCAACACAAGAGAAGGAATCCAAAATGTTCTGCTTCTAAATATGACATTTAGCACAAATGTCCCTTTCAATCACACGTACAACAGCTGTGCATTCAAACTGACACACCATTTTCCCTCATATAAACCGTGCATGATAAATTCATCCTTGTATCAACTATTTTCTTGTTCTCTCCTGGGTGGGATACTTGAACAGACTGCTGCTTGTAGGCCTTTGTTTACAACCAGCCTAATGTAATTATACTCACCACCTACACACAAATTAGCATGCACACTGTGTCGGAGGTTTTAAAAAAAAGAAATACAGGGTGGAATGTGATTTAGTGCGAGGATAGGTCTGATTTTCTGAGGCAGTGTTTCTGCAGCGTTGCTCGGTGCCCCGATACCGGCTCGGCGGACCTCGCAGCTGCACCGAAGGAAGCGGGCCCGAGTATACCGCCATTTAAACACACATGTGCAGTCCAAAGACACACAAATACACACCCACAGAGCTTCCGAGCTATAGCGCGGGAGCTCTTATCTGCTCTGAACAAACTCCTCGAGTGATGGGAATGTTCTCAGGATGTTATCTTGTCCTCTGTGGAAATGAGATAGCCAGCCACCTTTATCACCACCCTCAGACTCTGGAGGGCCCCCTGACCATTACTGGAACAAGGACCATGAGGCTGCCAGGGGACACTAACCAACTGGCTGCCTGAAGAAAGAACGAAAGAAAGAAAGAAAGAGAGAGACTGCCAGGGAATTGTAAGTTCTGCAAGTGGAATGACTGACAGGAGATTGGACGGAGTCTTATGGTTTGGTAGTTTAACCAAGCCAAAGGAAGTCAACTTGGAGGCCAGTTTTGAACTTTGCAGTCGCTATTTTGGACAGGATGCAAGATGAAAACAGGAGGAAAAGTCATACTGTGAGCCTCGACACCTTATTAAAAAAAAAGATATAAGAAGAGAGGGAAGTAAAATCTAAAGAAATCAAGGGGGGGAAGCTAGACATTACTTATAATTGGCGAAAGAATAAACAGAGGGATCTCTGAAAAATCTTTGATATATGTGATTTAATGGCAGCGTCTCCATGGCAACTCTCTTTTCAAGTCACTTCTTTAATGAATAGGTAATGGACAAAAAACGCAAGACGCACAAGTCCATAATGTCAAGACTGACGTGCGTGTGTGAGAGGGAGAGAGAGAGAGGAAGAGAAAAAAAGTAGATTTTGTTTGACAAAAAGTGAATTTGCTGTGCACACAACAGGGTATGTCAAAACAGCACACACACACACGCGCACACACACACACACAAAAATACACATACGATGTAGCGCGGCAACACAAATCTTCCTTCTGTTGCTGTCATTTTGACTGTCTGGCAAATCCACCTCTTGTTTTCAAAGCATTTTTTATTTTTTTTTCTCCCTCTAACAGGTGCAAAACCTCTCAACTCAACACATCAAAGAGACACGTGCACCTGCGAATAAATCACAGCAAATGGTAAGAATCCAGACTAGGGCCTCCTAACACCAAAGAGGTAGGATTCAAAGTGTCTGATTTAATATTCATGAAGTGCAGGGCTTTGGTGGTTGAATGCTTGTTTACTGAGATGTGTCTTTTGTCCTTGGGAGCAGGTTTTGATATTCCACCAAGTAACTGTATTTACATATACTTGCGGGTTTTTTTTGCCTCTGCATGATGGAACACGCGTATATCTCGCCCCAACATGGCGCCGCGCGGTGCTGCGGCGTGATTGACACGCCACTTCAGCGTGCTCTCTCTCGCTCCCCTGTGAAGTATTAAAAGCCTCAGCGAGATTCTGACAGAGCTAATGAGCGTTTCTGATTATGGAGCGTCGGTGCGGAGGAGTTGCTCAAGTTGTGGCAAGTCCAGAGGAAAGTGTAGTCTGCAGGCGTGCACCCGCAGGGGGGCCGAGGTGGCAGACAACCCAGGGCGAGACCAGACGGAACACGACTGTCAAACACAAGCACAGGTTTCGCCTTTATAATCGCCTCCTGTCAACACAACCGCACGTCCTAAAAAGGCAGACAAGGAAAAATGCAGAGCAGCCTCCAACAAAGGGTTAAACTGGAGCACCTGCTTTGTTCCTGCCTTATCAAAAGGTATGGTCATTACAAGCCGGTTCGCCCTGCAGCTCGGTGTCAGTCGTGCACCTGCAGGCAACAATGTGCGAGGCAATCTCAAAGTGAAATCACAAAGGGGGCGACAGCTCCAGATGGATGTCTGGCAGCTTTTCTGGCTCTTGCTATATATAAAAACTCTGAGATGTATGTCACCTTTTTAAAAATAAGTGAAACAAACTCCTGCAAGGTCGCCGGCGCTGCATGCGGACCAGCTAATTACTAAGGCTGAAAGAAACGCTTGTGAGAAAAAAAAAAACAAAAGAAAAAAAACCCATCTCCCCGGTGGGTACTTTAAGAAAAGAAAGCAGCTGGTCAGAATGTGCTCTGGAGAAAACATCAGCTATTGGAGAGAGTGGTCGGGGGAGACTCTTCTCTTAAGTGCTTTTCTCAGAGCAGTGTTCCTCTCTGTTATTCGCTCCCACGCTTTTTCTTCTCTTGTATGGGCGGCGCGCACACACACACACACACACACACACACACACGCACACATATCCTTCCCTTTCATCCCCAGGGGTGAAACAAACCCATGCATTATGACTCAAATCAAGCTTAATTTATTTCACATGCTCTAATTTAATGTCTTCATGTTGATATGCATTGAACAAAAATAGCCGGATTGTTTTTTGTTTTTTTTCCTAATTATTTTCTCCCCTCCTGCTTTTCCTTCAGAACATGCACACTACATAGAGGGTTTTTGGTTCTTACATTTTTCACACAACTTGGCTGCTGAACAGCTCATCAGGCCAAGTGAGAACACATGCACAGCTGCTGCCCTCTGCTGGCAGAACTGCAAACTACAATCAGTGTTCACAAGGCTCCTTTAGGGAATCCTGATGTAAATGAAATCATGACTATTCAGGATTGTGTCGGGATGCTTACATTAACTACAAAGCTCCGAAAGAAACTGAAGGAAGTCTGATAAATGACCTCAAGTGACACAACTTAGTCACTACTAGTCTAACACAATGGAATCTCTGCGTTGTCAGCGGTCTGCATGGTGGGACGTGAAAATGTGAAATAAAAATACGCTGGTTCCTCTCATGAGTCTGACCATCAAATCATTTAGAATGTAGGATACTGTATGCATACTGAAATTATTTCAGGAGAACTATTTACTTAAATTTAATATACTACACATATTGAGAATATACTTAAAAGGGGCACCCTGATGATTTTTTTCGGTCTTTACCAGAAGCCTGTGATACAAACTTGAGACGTGGAGTTGAAATATTTAGACACTTGGCAGCGTAAGTTGCATTATGGGAAATGTAGGATCCTGTGTTAAATATCTGGTGCCCCTTTAAATATGTTAATAACATACCTGAAAGAAAAGTTCAAAAATGTATAGATCACGTCTATAAAAGTATATCTAGATACAATTCAATACAGCTTAATGAGTTCTCAAAATTACATTGTCATGTGCACTTAAATGTAGTCAAGTCATAATATAATGTCTATAAATTAAATGGATTAAATGGAAATGTTGTTGTGGAATTAAACCATGTTTTTAAGGGTGCAGAGTTCTTAAAACGAGAGAAAGTATTTTATTTTTCTACTCCAGTGCTTTGTTTGACAGCTGAGCCCTTCAAAAGTTCACCTGACCCTCTCCTTGTTATGTCCTCCCACTGATGCCCTAGCGCCTTAATTTAAGGAGTGTCTTATGGCTCGAAGGTGCCGAGTGGTTCGTCGCTGCCAGCACGTCCAAGGACTCCAAGGGGTGACAGTCATGTCGTCCGAACCACATGAATCGTTCTTCCTTCCGTGCCAACGCTGCCTCTGCGGACTTCTGCTGGTGGTTGCGTGGGAACAGTCTGTTGCTGGTTGGAGCACCAACAGCTTGCCTCTCCATAAAATCAGTCTGGGAGACCGAGATGTTCCTCCTGGTCTCTTCAGGGCCGTCGTCAGCTCCGTCATGGCAGAGGCAGAAGTTGGTGTTGAGCTGGCTGCGGCCATCAGGGCACTTTCTGCGTCCCACACCCTGAAAAGTAATGCAGTATGGTTACTTAAGGAGCAAAGTGCCGATGGATCTGAACATTTCATCATGTGCTGGATTTCTCTTCATACTCACATGAGTGAAGAGAGAGATGCTGTCTTTTAAGGCATGCTTGTTGTCATGTTCTGATAATGGAAAGTCTCTGGATTCCTGTAAAGGCACAAAGAAACTCACACTGAGAGGACGGTGTGTAGTCTAATACACCAGTGGGATGTGATCATGTGAAGGCCGTGTCTTTTCTTTGCAGGAATGCTTTGATAAGAAGTACCCTGGCTACTACTTTACTGCGTAATAAAAGAACCAATGCCAAACACTATAATCTACTATGAATACACACCTGCTGACTTTTCCATTTAGGATAGCGCTCGAAGTTGAAAGCCTGCCGTGGCGCTGATTTAACCTGAGTCAGCATGATCCCGGTGCTTGTACAAGTCTCACGATTCCTCATTTCATTTTCTGGTGAAACTGGATGAGCAAACTGAGAGGCAAATAAAAGAAAAGCCAATCAGACGGCCAGGTTTGAATATTATGATCCATAATGATCCAATTATGTTTCTCACCCATTTGCCATCATTTCTCATTGAAGAGTATCGCCTCTTTCCACCTTTTGCCATTTTGAAACAGTTCGAGATGTCGAGTCCACCGAGAGGTTTCACCGACACACACACACGCACAAGTCCAACGTAACTACCGAACTAACTCAAACACCGGTGACCGTGGAAACAGGCAGCAAACAAACAAGTTGAAATTTGATCTCAGCTCGCTGTGGAGATGTGGAACAGGAATTCTGACGGTGAAAGTTAGAAATGGTTATGATTTAAAACAAACAAAAAAAAACAAACATAAAAAAATATCTTTTGGCGAATATAAAATAACAACAAATAAAAAATGTTAATATACATTGTGAGATTGTAGCCGGACAGTATTTTGTGCAAGAGCTCTGCAATTCAACCGAGGTAAGATTGTTGTAGTAAGTTAACATTGAATTGAGGTCAAATGTTTGAGAATTATTTGAATCTGGGAAGCTTTCTCTCACAAATGACAAAGTGACAAATTAACACATAAATAACTTTATTTCTTTGAGCACCATACACACTTCTATACAATAACAGCTTAACACACTATAATGCCCATCATCAATAAATGCTACCTGGTGAATTTACCATTTATTAATGATGGTTATTATGAAGTGTTAATAACACATTCATGTGGGATAGTTTTTCCCCCCCCCCATCATATTAAGACGTTTTACTTTTTCACAGACAATTTTAAAATGCTTTAAAAAGTTAGCTATACGGGTTATTAAATTCTTCTCATATACACGTTAAACCAACATTATGTAGAAATTGGCATTTTGCGCAGTTTGGTTCCCCACCACAGCCTCTGAGTGCGACACCGCTGTGGTAAATACAAATCCCAACAAACAAAACTCATTACGTCATAACAGTATCACGTGTTGAAAACTGGTATGCTGAAGTAAACATGTGACGCCGTGATCCCACCCCTCTCACTGAAGACGTTACAGAGCGCAGAAACACGTGATAGAGACGCCATTCACCCCGTTACAAGACCCAAATTATTCTGTAGGTGTTATTTTAGGTTTACAAAGTTACATAATGTTGTTTAAATCAGGCACTCTAAAAAACAATATATTTTTAAACTAAAAGAGATACAGAAAGCATTTCTCACAACACTTCCAGTTGCAAGCGGTCTCTTTTTGTTCATTGTTCTGAGGTCACACGTGGGCCGAGAGTTAATCCTGCTGCCGATGAGTGATGTGTTCAGGATCCCGTGGGAATATTAAGACTGTCGCCGCAGCTGAGACACAATTGTGGTCTGAATGTCCCCGGTGTATCTCTGCGGTTTTATTGATCCCCGAGGACGACGCGAGCACGATGAATAGGTTAAAGAACACGTTTTAGGTTACAGAGGTTATCATTCAGTCCTCCCACACAGAATTGATTTTTGGGTCCTGACGAAAGCAGTAGCTGAGGGATTTAGAAATACTGTAGTCGCCAGTTTAGTGCAGCCTCATACAAACTGCCTTCATTAGTGTCATCAGTGCTTCCTTGATCTCTTTATCAATTCACCAATCGGAAGCTCTTTTCACTCCGACCTCATCACCTCGTCTCGATCAAGGCTCTTGGTGCAGAATTGAAGTAAGTTAGCAGACTCTTACTCTGAAGAAGAACCCGTCGCCATGGGAACATCTTTACCCCTTTCCTTCCGCAGGTGCTTCTGCAGCTGCTTGGCCAAACGTTGCCACCTGGGGAAAAGCGGTGATAATCAACGACTACTTGCAAATCTTCAACAACGCAGCTAAATCCTCATTTTTTCGTCTTTTAAGTCGCACGGAAATCGCGCTTTTCAAACTTCTCTCACCTTTCCTGCGTGTCGTTGTACTTGTTCAACCTGTCCGCCTCCTCGCTCTTCTCCTCCATCCATCGTTGCAGGAGTTCCTCTTTCTCTCTTAAAGCTTCTGCCGACGCCTCCCTCAGTCCTTTCTGCTCCGCACGCAGCGCTGCCAACTCTTTGGACTGACACTCTACCGTGTACTCAAACTCTGAGAGTGTTGCCTTCAGGCTGTTGCTCCCTTTAGCCAGAGTAAGTGCCTCTTGACGGTAGTGGGACACCCTGAAACAGCCGAGTAATGAAATGGTGATTTAGGGGCTTTGATCGGCTCGGTGCACTGTTACTTCAAAACACCTTTAGATGGATGGATTTTGGGTCACAAGTGGCGTAAACTGGATTTATGCTTCTTCATCGAGGCCTTTCAGTAGATGCCACAAGCACAGCAGCTGATTTGCGGCCCTGTGTTGATTAATGGTCATATGCATGAGGAGGTGGAGGAAGAACTCAGATGTCGCGCTTGAGTGAAAGCAGCTCTACCAGAGTATAGAAATACATTGTTAACAAGTTAAAGCCATGCATTCAATTAATGTCTTAGCATCCAAATAAACTTGAGTCACCAAAAGTAAAAGTACTTATTAAACAGAATCATGGTTACTTGATGTGACGCATTAAAGGGGCACTACGTAGTTTTGGAGAAGAAATCCAATCCATTAAAACAAACTCAGAACTTGCTGTCGGTGTTCTTTTAAAATCTCAAAAAAGGTTGTTCTCAGTTTTGTTAAGTATGGATGAAGTATAGTATACTCTGATAGTTGTTGCACTGACTTACCGGGACTGCCAGTACTGCAGTTCAGCCTCCTTCAGATAGAGGACGGTGGTCAGGTCAGAGACTGTCTGAGACAGCTGAGGAGACAAAAAGCAAAACATGAATTGATTGAATTGTGTTAAATGGGAAGATCTCATGAGGTCAGAGGTCATCGCCTTCACAACAAAAGAAGATTGCTGAAGTTTATTTCTCTTTGCTGTGACTTTACGAAGTAAAAAGGCACATTTAGTTCTGCTTTCTGATGTTCTGCTGTTTCAATTCTGAAAGCTTATCTTATAACAGAGACTGATGCTGTCGTGTTTTTCATTGGATTTCTTCTGATTTAACCCACCTTCTCTGCCAGGTGTTCACTCTCTCTCAGCTGGAGCTGAAGGAGTCTGGTGTTTTTGCCAACTTCAACTCCACCTCGTTCTAATCTAGGAATAAAAAAAAACAAACATGTACACATTAAAAAAAAACCTTACAACAAAGTAAAAAGTTAAGCTTTTGTGCATCCAGATCGAGATGAAGGTCCACATGTGGAGTAAAAGTCAAACTCTCACCTCTTTGTCTGAACATCATCCAGAAACTGTTTGCGAACTTCAAAACGCTCCTCGAGTTGAGACACTGAAGGAAAACAGCCAGATGTAGTTTGGCTAAAGAGAGTGTGAACATCTTTATTAGAAACTCTGAAATAAGAAAATAACGCTCACAGCTGGAGAAGACGCCGAGGTACGGGACTTTCTCTGTCAGGTCTCTCTGCTGAAGTCGACCGCGAACGTGATTCTTCCAGCTCCCCATTGTTGCAAACTCCTGTTTGTCTACAGTAAATGTCCTAAAGCGGTGTGTTTGCTGTGTTTTCTGTTCCCTCTTGTTGTTTTTGACGTGGTTGAGGTTGAGTTGACTGTCACAC
>OMLP01020740.1:6138-17676 GCA_900302685.1 Spondyliosoma cantharus
CTAAAGGGCTTTTTCCAATCAAAATATGGCAGGTGACTCCTTTATGTAAAGATATCTAGCTGATGCGAGCAACTTACTTTAGAACAGACACGCTGTTCAAAACTCTTTTGTTCTCATATTTTTGAACCTCTTCTCTCTTTAGAGATTATACTATATTATACTTTACTAATTATAATATTCTGCTAATTATGTTTTTTTAAGTTATGTTTTGATAATCAGTGTTCGTAGGAAGGGTTTAGATGTTAGTTGGATGATATTCCAAAAACTCTAAATCAAATGCAAAAGTTATGAAAGTTCTGAAGCATAATTTCCAAGGTATTAATATCCCATGAATGCCTAAAAATACATTTTGCTAGTTAAGCTTGATTCCGCCAAGGAAAAGAAGAAAATAGAGAGACTACACCAGCAGTGAGAGAGAGCGTTTAGAATTAAATGTAACTAAATTCAGACAAAGACAAAACCGAGGGGCAAATAAGACAGACGATTTTCTCTCCAAAATATCTAGAAATTGAAAAAAACATGCACATAAAATTAACCTTAAAAAATCCCAAAGAGAGGCAGAGATGATGTACTGTTTGGCCTGAAGATTCATGCAACCATAGGGGACATCAGACTACCACTTCTGCCTACTGGCTCTCTCTCTCTCTGCGCACACACGATTGCCTAAGCTGCGCAAATCATCTGCTTATAGTTTATGCATTACATTTTTAGTGGAGCAGTCTCCATGTGTGGGATTTTTTTCTTGGGTCGGCCACACAGATCTTGCTCCTTTTCCTTTGGATTCTCTCTGTGTACGCTGCAGTGTTATTAAACTGGAGTAGCACCGCCAACCAGGGCACTCCAACACCTGCAACCCTGATGAGTCTGCCTCTGACTCCGACCATCTTCGTACAGACCCGGCCTCTTGGGGACAATTGAACGAAATCCAGTGATAGCAGCTCACAACCTTTTCTGCTTTGCTGTGTTTCGCAGAGAGCTGGTGGAGGGATGTGTGTTCACTGGCGTAATGATGCTGTTTTGTCACAGCAGCAAGGTTCATTTTGCGAGACGAATTACAAAAAGACTTTACGAAGCTTAGAAGCGGCAGAAACATTAAATTTGCATCAGCGTTGTTGTTTCTGCTTGCAAAACACTTTTTTCTTTTCTGTTTCAAGACTGCATTGATCTACAGAAAGCATATTGTATGTCAGCATGTCTGTGTGGGCTCTGTTTGAATTCAAAAGACATTTGGATGTCTCTACCGCATGAATCACTCCCTACTCCTGGCCCTGAAGGAGCCAATCAATTATTCTCTCCCCTCTTACTTACTTACTAACACCTTGGGTGAGTGCATTATAGACAGGAAACGTCACTTGTGAGCACAACATAGGTTAGGGTTAGGGTTAGAGAGATCAATGCTGTTATTTGCCTTTTTAAATGCCATCTTTTTAGAGCCTTCCGTACACTTCCGTACACTGACAGACTGTGACTAATGCTTTCACTAAATCAATAAAGTGGACCGTAGGCATGCTGAAGGGAATATGAACGTGCACGTCAAGAGCTCGTATCCACAGTTCAGAAGCAATATTTTGTCTTGCTTGCTTGTTTTAAATTGATATTAAACAAAATGTCATAATCTCTAATGCCAAATAAACGTAAAAAACTTTTTTTTGCTTTCATTTCCATGATATTCCAAACATGCCTGATTTTTATCTGTCACTCCTCACCCGACACCCAATAATCCCCTCCAGCCATGACAGGAGCACTGTTCAGTTGTCAGCGTCTTAACACAGCAATAGCAATAATCAGCTCTGTCAGCTCTGCTGCCGAGAGTTAACTATCTCATTCCTGTGCTCATCAAATTCTTCCATCCACACTTGTTCCGAGTTTCTTTCCAGCTTGAGCGGCCTGGCGAGAGAATCTCCTTGAATTCAAATGAAGCCTTGCGAAGCCGTGGTCGTCAGCAGCCGAACATAACTGATGTTAAGTCCAACGGAAGGAGGGTAACGCTGTGTGTGTGTGTTAATGATGGTTCAGTGTCACGCTGGCTTTCGTGGCTGAGAGGCTGAGACGAGGCTTTGATCCGTGCTCTCTGGCTCACAGGCGTGCTTGGCTGACTGGCAAGAGCAGAGGAGTCATGGGAAGACAAAGTCAAATTTATTGGTGAAGGACTGAAGGTCCCTCTCCTTCTCTCTGTGTCCCAAATACCTAAAACTGTGACTGGTAAACTTGTTAGAGGGTTAAAATGAATTTCAATTTTGGTTTTGATATGGGAGTCTGTGGCCTCTGTTTGATGCTAAGAGCCATGAAATGTAACCTTTGCTTTGAAGCTCTGGACTCAGAAGAGGGCCTACCTCCGCCAAGGCCCAACAGTCCCCTCTAATTCAGTCAATCCTAATCTGATGTCAAACTCAACAGCCGTGTATCATTCGTAATTGTTAAACGCCCATAGCTGCTTAGCCAAAATTTATATCTAGGATCTGCATCAAATTGTACTCACTAATTGACACCAACTTGAACAGAAAATGTTGAAAAACTCAACATTTTAAAGAAAGTAAGAGAAAAATGTCTGAATCTATCCATTTATCTGGATCTGCACCAAAAGCTACTGACCGACCAACCAACCAACACACACAGGTGAAAACACAACCTCCTTGGCAGAGGATTTGGTGACCCACTTCACCACCCGACTTAGACTTTCTCACGCCTACAACTGCACTAGAAGCTGCTTCAAGAAGCGATGCTAGAGGGGTACCTACAGCATCAGACTTTGAAGCCTAGGGCCACTGACCAGGTTGTATGCTCCTGTAAATTATACACCTCTGCTGTGTATCCACTTATATATATTCAGTTTTATCTTTGAAAACATTTTTGGTGTAATCTCCAAAAAGGAAACTTTTCCTCTTATGGTTCATAATTCATAAGGTATTTGGTAGTAGTGTTTCATTTTTGACACCCTAAAAGACCAAACTTCAAAGCTGTTTTCCTGTTTGTGAAGGTAAACTGACGTTTTTATTCTTCATTTTCATTTCATTTTCATCACATTCGTGCTATTGGTGATGATACAGCCAGCTTTATAGTGATGGATGAAAGCGTCAATATTCCTCTCTGCACGTTGCACAAAACCAAACACTATGGAGAGTGCTGTTGTCTCCTTGATGGCAAAAAATGACTAAATAATATCATTTAATATTGTAACTGTATTGGTTGGCAGCAATGTGTTGGATGACACGTAAAAAACTGCAATCTGTTTGCATTTCACGCAATAAGCACATTCAAACGAGGCACTTACATATTTGCATGCATACTGTTCCTACTGTGAAAGTCAGAGCTGTTTCTTGCCACCGGGGGTTTATACATGTTTGATCTACATGTGGGGAATCATGGGTCAACTGAGTCATCTGACTAATTGGAGGAGCCATTAATAACATTTGACCAGGGGTCTGCAACTCGCTTGTCTCGACTCCCTGATTAACATTTTTAGCAAAGTTACTGTGGACTGAGGTGTTGCTCGTAAGTGTAATTACATTATTTTTTTGCATAATTGGATTCATTTGGCTTTTCAGTTGGTGCTCCTGACAAAGTTAAGAGGGCACATCTCTGAAGGTACCAAACATCATACAGCTCACAACAAACAGACAAGAAGGAGGCACACAGTATTGGTATAAGATGACCTGTTTAATGCTTTGAGATCAGCCTCAGGGCAAATTACCATTTCCTCACATTAACCTCTGAAAGTACACAAAATGTGAAAAACAAGATCCACACATCATTAACTTCTCTAAATCGCAGATTTGCTGTGCTCTCTCTGCGGCAATAAATCACTGTTAGTACGTTCAACATGTGGGATATGTGTGAAATTGCATTTTCTTTCAACTACTGAATATCTTGTTAGTTTTCCAAAGTTGTGTCAAAGAAATACCTGACATAGAGTTTGTCTTTTGACAAGTAGTGAAGTATGAAGAAATCATAAAAAAAACAAAAAACAACGTGCCAAAACCCCGGGCATCAGAACCTTTTGATCAACAAGACAGGTGCATGGACAGTCATTTAGCCGTGTGAATTGCACCCATTGTGCAGTAGTTGAAGCATCTGTCCTCAGCATATGTGATGGAGTAATGGGAGCTTAATAGCTCTTAGTCAGAGCTATTGAGGGAAGTGAGTCACAGCTGTGGATGGCTAGCTTCACCTGGTAATTAGAAAGATGGGGCTTTTTCATTCTCTCCAGGACCACATCCTCCACAAGTCATGCATCCTAATCGAATACAATGAAGTAACTTGTTTGGGTGGTGGACGAGTGAACGCAGGTGATTTGACCCTTCCTGTCATTGGCTGTAAAGACTTTGGAGATAATGGGCCCTATTTAAATGATCTATGGTGCATAGTCTAAAATGCATGGTGCGTTACCTGCAGGGATCCTCCAGCAGCAGATACAATATCTGAATCCCTCACTTAACAACAGCGGATTAACTCCATTGATTATTTAACACTTCTGTCTCGTTGACAGGATCGGCTAGTATTTCACGTTAATTACCGTGCCGTGAAGCAGCTGTCGTCTGGAAAAATCTGGAGATCCTATCTATAAATATTTATTTCAGAAGCTACGAGACTTGCTGACGTGACATTACTGCGTATCATCCTTATTTGAACACATTTTCTTGGGTGACGGTGTTTTCAGGATGTTGCGCTTAAAATTAGAAGCTATATCTGGTACGCTTCAGCTAATGAGCTCAGCTCGCCCCAGGCATGTGGCCTCAAGTTCTGATCTGCCAGTCTATCACCCCACTGGCATATGATGGAGCTGACGAGCAGACATATGGCTGTCCAACACCAATGTCGCCATGTTTCCAGTTTAACCACGCCACATAAGATGTTTAATGTTGATAGGATTTTCAGTTCAAAAGACGGAGCATTATTTTCAAGCTGAAAGCCCAATGTTCATCTGAGGCTTTATTTGTCAAAACAGAGTTTGGGTGCAGTTAACTTGAGATGACAACTAATTTGCAAATCCTTCACAAACCGTAGCTGTGGAGCCATTAAAACTCATTTCTTTTCACCCTCAACACGAATCCGAAAATAAATTCAGACAATGTAATTAATTGAACTTTTTTTTTAGACTGCAAAAAAGAATGTAAACAGTCTAATGTGATCATTTTATAATGCCAGTTCTACCAACTGTCGGCTGCTAAGTGCCTTGCAGTGAGTGATTTGTGATTGAGTTCACTCCTCAGAGTAGATGGGAGAATGTTTGCCTTTTCTGGGCCTGCAGTGTTATTTCAGCTCTCGCTCTGTGTCCCAGTGCGGACGGACTGATTGGGCAAGATGGACTTACAGCAAAACTGGAACGAGTGTAAAGTGTGTGGGTGAGATGACTAGATTTGATTATGGAGCTACCAACCCAGAGGGGAAATAGATAATGAATGTGTGTGCGCAAGTGTGTATGTGTGTTATTTTCCTGGCTGCATTCATAAAGACGTGATTCCAGTCGTGGTGGGTAAGGACAGTCATGGTCGGGCAATTTAATTCAAACAAAAGACTGTAAATAAAGCTGTTTACTTTTTAATGTCTGCTGTCAAGGCAACGCAGTCCTCTCATCAAGGTGTTATCATAAGATGTATCTGATATTGCTTTGCTGGTGTTGTTCCTGGAACATCATAATTAGTGGTGCTCCAGGACCAACACTGCAGCTAGTGATGAAAACCACATCTGGAGCAAACCGTTGTGGCTGAGTTAGTTAAGTTAAAGACTCTCAGTCAGGAGAACAGGATTCATATCTTATTTGAACAAATTATTATACTATTCACTTATTATTTTCCACACTAATTTCATGCATTTGTTCAATTTCTTTTCTGTCTTCTGTAGCGTTTGGTTACGTTCAGGGAACTAAAACACTCAGTTAGGTTCAGGAAAACATGGCTTGGTGTACTTTTCCAGTCTTTTTCCAGTTGCTGAGCTAAAACATAACAAAAACGTGATCGATCAATTGCAGCAATGGTCCTGGAGCGACATCAATTATGATGTTGCGGGAACAACACCAACATCTCGATATCAGATTGTGCATTACTGTGATGCTAGCTTTTTTAAATACGGATAGTATTGCCAGGAACCCTTTCAAATGTTTGGGGTTTTCTGCAGTTTCTAGCCATGCTAGCAGTGTGGCTCCAGGGATGGCAATATCAGACTGGGTTGGTTAGGTTTAAACATGAGGAGTGAGATTGGTTAGGGTCAGGCTAAGAATATCAGAATATCAGTTAGCATGCTGATATAGCATTTAGCTTTGAGCTTTGCACAGCTGCTAGTCAATGATTTGAGACACGTTTTTTTTTGTGAGAGCTGGAATGTCGTCAGCTAAATCAGAGGGACATCTGACATCGAGATCCTCTCTCCACAGTGACCCACTTCACTGAAAAATTCAGACAATTTTACACTGACCTACTTTGAAGCGCTTTTGGAACTTCTTTTCTCTCAGGATATAATTTTTACAATATGGACTTTGATTTCCATTTTCACTTTTCATCTGGATAACCCAGCTGCTGCATTTACTTCCAGTAAATCTTAAGGCAGCAAGGTCCACTTTTCTTGGCAGTCTTTCACTTGGACAGGAGCACACAGGGGGATATTGTAAGCGGGTTTCCGTTGTGTGACTACACCTGCACCACAATGTGAAAAACGGTCATTTTTGCCTGGTGAATAGTCACATTCTACATCTCACAGAAAAACACACGCCTCATAACATAAATGATTAAATGAACAGCAGTTTGTCAGGTTCCTAACCATGCACATTGTGATGCTGCTCTTTACCTGACCTGCGTTTACTTGGGCTATGGCACAATCAACGCTGTTGGGAATTTTGCGATGATCCCGAGCTTCACTGCCAGGCTGCAGCCTGTGTCTGTCTGGCAAGCCGGGCAGGAATCTCCCCAGAGGAAGTCCTGGCCTGAATAATTCAACAGCTGGTGGGAAAAACGATCCTGCCTGGTTCTGCCATCGATCCGACACTAAAGCAAAGCCAGCACTACAGTTTGGACTCGGACTTGGATGATTGAGGCTATGAAGAGAGCTTCATTTGTGATCGCTACTGCTTGTTTTGTCATGGACGAAAATTGAATCGGAGAGCATCATTAGTAGGGGAGCCTTAAACTTTACATTATGTCAATTTTGGTGTCACTGTTAAAGCACATATATACAATATCGTGTATTAAAGATTGCCAGCGGCAAAATAATAAGGCGGCCAAGTATTAAGAAAGCACAAATGTCAAGACAGTGATTAGATGAGCGATGGTGATGAAGGGCCTGTGAAAGTTTCTTTCAATACATCATCCAGCTTTAATAACACTGTGCTGCATAATGCTTTACCCAACGCTCTTATAAACAGATTACCCTCCTCCTCGCACCTCCACATTTCCCTCTGTCGTTTCTTCTACTCTCTCTCCCTCCTCCCTCTGTTTCATCTAACTCCTCTCTCCTAAGCATACCTCTTTTTTTTTCTTCTTTTACCTTGTTCTGTCCTCCTCCTTCCTCATTAACTCATCCCCTCCTCTTTCATCTGCCGCCACCATCGACATGTCCCTTTCATTTTGCCTCACCGGCGATGCTTCTTCATTCAAGATTTTGAGAATTGCCTTCTTGTTACAATCCATCCTAGCTTAAATGTCCTTGAGTAGAACACTCAGCCTTTTCTTTTGTGACAAATTGTCAACCTCTTATTTTCAAAGCATCAGGTTTTTAGGAGGTGGAAAAGCACCCTGGCAGTTCCTAGCTTTACTGTCATGTGACTTTTGTTTTACCCAAATTAATTTGAATGGGTCTAAGATTTGTTCAATATACAAACATGTGATCAGTATCAGAGCTCCAAGTGTGTAATCTCTGACATATGTCTAATTAATATATGTTTAACCAGTAAGTGCAGTAGTATATACAGCTCTTTTGGACAGATGCTCTAAGAGAAGAGGCTGATTGCATCAAAGTTATGAAATACAATGCCAAACATTTTTGATGAATGTATACTGTCAGTTATGCTGTTAGTTTATGTGACAAGTGTATTTTCTTTATCTCGTGACTCCTTCACAATAGAAGTTTTCACCATAGTTGCAGTGAGAAATGTTGGATTTGCATTACAGCCACATATATGACATCAACATAGATAACATTAAGTATTGTTTCCTGTGAATCCCTTGTGCGAGGGTAATTAATTAATTTCTGCCAGAATGGTGGGCTAAATAATTCAAATGGACTGAATGACCACTGCTGATAGAGTACAGACAGTAACCGAATAAAACACAGTGTTTGATTTTCAGGATAATATAAAAGATTTTAACTTCAAAGCTTTTTTTGCACACACTTTTAAAAAGGATCCTTCTTTAATTCTGACATCAATTGACCATGTGCTTGTCAGACTTGATATTGTGGCTGCCCATAGATGTAACATAGAGGGTCAATGGTTATTGGTAGTGCAGCTTCCCCTCGATGGAAAGTGTATTAAATTGTGTTGTATTTTACCATAATAGCAAGTGAACAGCAGAAACAAGTAGTGAACACAACATTGACATACCACCACCTTTTAAGCCACCTGTTAGCAGGCAGCTTCTTATGTACAGCAGCAGTTACAGAGCAAAATGATCATTCATTTTAAGTTGTGTTTGTGTTCATCTGATGAATACAAAGCCAATGACGCTCCTTTAACTCTGTCTTTGTTCTCCACCACCTCCTGAGGGAATTATTTGGCTCTGTGCTGCTAAATGCTCTGCTATCTTCATGAACTTTGTCTGTCTGCTGTTAAAAATATTTTTCCTGGCGTACATTTTGCCGAAATATCTGTTCAGCTCCATTTTAGTTGTGCTTTCAATAGCAACTCAGATCCTGCAGGTGAAGAATATACAGTATATATGCAGAATATTTGTTCATGCACACACGCACGCACGCACGCACGCACGCACGCACACATGGTCCCCCAGTCTTGGGCTTTGCTCCATTGTTTGCCTTCGAGAGGTCAATAGGAGGTCTGGATGAATACAGTATGGATTCATTTTACACCCACGAACTGTCCTCCCTGAACCAGAAAAATACACCCTCGACAGGAACCTTTCACCCTCGATGCACGCATGCATTTAACAGTCTTTTCTTGGATGTAAATTTCCAGGAAATACTTTGTTCGGAACAGTATTAAATGCATGCTATGTTGGCTCCAGTCCATAAGACTTCGGTTCAGAGTCGTAATTTAAGTTACAATCTTCGCTCCCAAAGTTTTAATTATTAACCTGTAGCGGCACATTTATGCTGACTTGTGCTTTATTCCAAGTCAAGAATCTCCTCTGCTCAGTTTTCATGTCTTGAAACGCCTCCTCAAAAAAAGAGCCACTCGTCCTCAGATATTTATCATCTTTTTCTCTGCCTGCACTCAAAGCAGTCATAGTTGAAGGGCTGAGGAACCTCCTGCAGATTATAGGCAAGGAGGTGTCTAATTATTGTGGTTTGCGTCAGATCTCTGTAAATAAAGTCGGCTACGTCTGTGTGTCTGTCTAACGGGGGCTCGTTTCTTCCACCCTGTGCAAGAGGAACTCCGTTATTCTCTGTCTACATTTGATCGACTCTCTGAGGACTTCACTTTTCTCTCCCTCTCTTTCCGACTCTCTCTCTCACACACTCACATTCTCTGACACACATTTCCTCCTTTCCTTTTCTTCTTCTTACATTTGATTTTCTCTTACATTCCTGCTCTCATAATTTCACAAACTCCCTAGTGAACAGAGACATACATACCCAAATCCTGCCCCCGCTGCCTCCGCGCATTTCAGATCTTTTCATAACCTCATTTACATAAGGGAAGTTGTGTTTCAGGAAGTTAGTTTGAAACCACTTTGGTATTGCCAATCCCTTTAGAAATGGATTACGCAACACCTAATGCAAATCGGGTGACTGATTTTAAATATTTAATGATGTAGCGGTAGTTGTTTTGTGATTATTCTTGTTCTTGTAGACTAGGCAATCTCACGTATAAGCTTCTATAAATCCTAATTTTTCAGCTTTTCTTTGCAAAATGCACCTTAAAATATGACACTTCATTCAAGCCACATCACGTGTTCAGTGCTTTGTGGAACAAGATCAGGAGATGGCACTATTAATAAAAGACGACAGCAGTAATTATAAGTTGTACGACCATTTCCAAGGTCTACATTGGTTCGTCTGATGTAGTTTTGGGTGAGGTTTGCTTCAATATTTAGGGCAGGACCGTTGTTGACTTGGAGCGGGTGTGTAGGAAGTCATATGCCGTGGTGCTGCGGGGGTTGCACTTGACACAGGGTAATAAAGGAATCGCTTTGATGAGGTTTTGTTTCAGCAGACCTACATTTGAATGCGGGCCTTCTGGCTGTGTTTGGCTGCATCCTTTTGACTCACTTCCTGGTTGAGTGTCCTCATATATACATCCCAGTGTATCCCCATCCATGAATGTAGACTTTGTGCCACAGTTTGCATGGCTGAGTTAATCAAACTGGTGTGAGAGTCAGTGTGTGTTACATATATTAGAGTTGTTGACATTGCTGCTTCTAATCACACCACTGTGATAGAGGGATGGGTATCATTAGGACTTTATCAATACTACTACTCTAAATGATGCCTCTTATCGGTAGGCTTCTTAGCGGTTCTCCTTATTACAAAATAGCTGCTTTTTTTAAAAGTATACTGTATTATTTATGAAAAGACTAAATCAAGAACAGGAAATTAAATTGAATATGGGAACTATTTGGAGGGAGGCAACAGCAGTGTTTTCCCACACATTCATTTTACTTTGGCGGGGCACTCAGGTATACAACAACCATCTAAGTACATCTGGTGACCGATTTTAGAAACAAACCTTAAATGTCAATTAGATAAATAATATGCCTGACATCAAAGTACTGAGTGAAATTTAGAAAGAATGAAGAACACAGACATTAGTCAGTATCAGTCAGTATCTCAGTTTACAAGAGCGTACCATATTATCTTTATCTTTGCTAAACTTTGAAGCATCATATATTACTTTTCGATAGCCTACTACAATAGCTCACATGGTAAATTCAATATGCACACTTCCTCAGCGCTAATCAGTACAATCTCTTCAGTACAACAGAGTCAATTACCATACCACTCTCCAATAACGTTCACATATTGGTTAATTCCAGTCTTTTGTCTTTGTTGTACTGCTGATTGATGTTAAAGGAACAGTTCACCCCAAATCAGAAATACAAATATTTCCTCTACTAGATGGGATTCGTCTTGTGAAACTCAGCGGAACGTGACTCTTGCTGTACTCGGAATTAGTGCTGTGGAAATAAACATTATACTGGAATGTATCAAGACATACAAGTAAACATGGAAGAGCAGTGAAAGGGGAACAGGGGAAATAAAGATTAAAGGCTGCCCCAAATAAAAGCCTGGCTCCCTCAGCCACTGGGACAAGAATTTACAGTAGTGTGCCTTATATAGTCGTATACAGGACTGAATTACAGAATAATGAAGATAAAAGCAAGAACACACACACACACACATGCACGCACGCACACACACACACACACACACACA
>OMLP01020741.1:20578-31348 GCA_900302685.1 Spondyliosoma cantharus
GTCACAATGATTCCCAGCCACGACGCCATGAATACAGAGAGAAAAGACCACTTCAGCCAGACTGAGGCGCAATATAATATCCTCTTGACAGTGAACATCTTCCGAGCCGACGGATAAAAATAATTTGCGGAGGGCGAAGGGAACGTCGGGAGCGTTGTGTGGCAAATGCGTGCAAAAAGATGATTACTGACTTGAGAACAGGATAATTCATACGTTGTATACAGCATGTGGGTTGCTAATGGATATTTCGGAGCAAAAAAAATAAATAAAGCGAATCCTGTTGAATCAAACACCACGTTACATTTGTACAAATCGTCTAACCTAATGCGAAACATACAAGCGTCTACACATTCACATCTCAACAAGAGTGATAATCATTTGGAAAAAAACAATGAAAACAAACCCTGATTCTATTCGTCCTACGTCGTTTATAACGATACAGTGTGCGCACATAAATTACACAGCTTTGACGTTGAAAAAATACAGCGTATGGAAATAGGTTTCTTTACTCTAATAGGTTTGGCCTCGCCATACAGTTGACCTCTTGACCTTACACCATCACTACTCTGCGACACGGACGTAATCCTTATGTACAGCGGACTGAACGGAAAGTGGTCGTGACGTTTTGGTTACGCGTTTGTTTCGTGTTGGACTCGATTGTTACAGGGGCGTCAGTCCGTTTCTGCAAGAGACATGTTTGTGTTTTCAAAAATGTCCTCTCTGTTGACATTGTTTACATGAAGCCAGGGTTAACAATGGATCCGTGGTGTTTGACTACTGAATCCACAACAGTGAGGCTTGTCTTGTTTGTTTTCTGAATGGATCTTTAAAACCTAGTTAAGGTTCGTTTACCTTAAAAGGGGCACTCCATCCATTTTACACATCGAGTTCAGTTTGCTCGTCACGATCAGTATCTTACTGCTCAGTAAGCTTGATGCTGTAGTCGGTGTTGGACAGGCGTACAAGAACGACAAAATCTTTAAATTACTCGCCCTCCATCCCCACGATCGTTTTTTGTTTCTTGTTATGATAGAAATGAAACCCACCCAGTTCATTTTTGTGCCGGGGATCCTTAAGCTCGACTTAATGTTGGCGTTACAAAGTCATCTGTGGACGTCAGCTACAGTCGCTGCGGTCAGTGTGAGGGAGGTTTGATAGGCCTGGTAACTCAAAACTCAACAATTGACAAATCATTTTTCTTATAAAACTGCAGGTGAGGATATCTTGGCCTATGTTGCTTCAAATTCCATCTTCCTTACATAATCTGTCTCTTTTGAGTCCCTCAACTTGGTGCGGCTCTAAACCACTGGAGTACCCCTTTCAACGTGAAGAGCATTGCTGATGGTCCCTAAACTCTCATTTACAGCACTGCCGCTCCAATAATCGGACAGATTGTACAGAGTAGCTGTAAATGTCTCACACCGCGGAGTAACTACAGAGAGCTTCAAGGTCCAAAGCATCTCAAGGCCCTCCTCAGCAGGAAATGTTGCTCAGTTGTCATGGTGATGGTTTGGGTTGCTATCACATGTCCAAAATGAGACTAAACTACATTCTCACATAATTCATTTATATTGATGAGTTTGGATTATCTTCATGATCTGATGCCAGCCCTGACCCACATCACCACCTGCTATACCGCCCAGTCACCAGGATAAAATGTCGGCAGTTAACATTTCTGCAAACCACACATTTGTACACGTGGCAGGCATATTGACATTCTCCTGCAAAATGTATGATATCAGGTTCACATTGTGTTAATGACCTGACTTTCATATCCGGAGGTGGAGGGAATGGTGGCAGACTGCCAAGCCAGTGACTGCAGTTTGAGACCGAGTTTCAACATTTGTAAGTGTCACACCAATGGACATTTTAAAGGAAATGGTAAATTTGGGGTTCAGTATCTTGCTGAAGGACACTTCGACATGCGGCTAGGGGGAGCCAAGATTCGAACCAGTGACCTTCTGATTACTTAACGACCCGCTCTACCTCCTGAGCAATGGCCGCCCCAGGAACACCATGGAACAGTTTCCAGCTGTGTTTTTGGCGCCCAAAACAAGTACTTTGAGCCAAAACACGATCTTTCCTAAACCTAACCAAGTGGTGTTTGTGCCTAAACCTAGGCAGACCATGAGCACTGTGTTGTCAACGATATAAAACTTAAAACAGTTGCCAACAGTTAAAACTAATGTAACGTTTCAACATATCCTTGGTTTGCAGAAACATACATTGCCAACACTAACTCCAGTGATAAGGTCGCAGTCTAACAGACTTCACCTACATGAAAACTAAGCAAGTCTGTCGGCTGAGGAAGGCCATGAGAAGGGGTATTCATTGTGTTTTGTTTTGTTTTTTGACGGCTGCAAAAAAAAAATAAAATAACCAAGCTTATGTTTGACGAAGCTCGACTTCTTCCGGTGGCTGCCGAGACCGACGGCTGCTATTCTAGCAATCAAACGCCAAGATCAGAGAGGAGATGACAGCCTTATATACACACATTTCTGGACTTTTTGATGCAGTGGAAATCTTCAGATGAATTTACAAGCGGAATTCCAAACGTGAAAGTACTTTTTTTTTTAGATTAAAAAGGAGACTGTTCATCCCACGATCTTCTACAAGAACTTCCTTTGAGTAGAGATGTGTCATTCCCGCTCGCCTCGCAGTGTTGTGTGCAACGTCTTTCATCTGGCAATTTGTTAGAATTTGAATACGTCTGGAGATGGCTGTTTACACTGAGGGGAGTGTGTGCTGACTGGCAGGCATTCACAGAAATAGCAGTTTATGATATCAGGGTTTTCATTCTGGCCTCTCTGCAGTCAGCCGCCGAATATCAAACAGAGCCTCTTTGATTCAGGCTGTGCACCGGGAAGCGTGACGTGTTTTTCTCTGTTTGTCCAAGTGATGAATGCTGTTTCGTGTTGTTTGCCGGTCTCCTTGTTGGGGCCCGTGGTTATGATTTCTGTCTAATTTCTGTGGTGCTGCGAGTTTGGCAGCTCTGGACCGTGCGTGTGTTATTCAAACTCATTGTTGCGGATAGAAAACAGATTCTCCTCGGAGACTTCCTGCCGACTCAGAGCTGCATCGTCAGTGACGGGTTCGGAGCGGGACTCGGCCAGTCTGACAGAGACAGGAGGAGAGAAAAGTGATACTGCTAAATATTTACTCGTCAAAAAAAGGGTTTTACAGGAGATGCAGGTTGGAAACTGACAAAAGAATAAAATGCATGGCGGACATGAAGAGGACGTTGGAATGGCGGTGAATGAATACAGTGTATGATGAACACATATTATAATTGTTTGTATTTACTTCTGTGGTAATTACCAAGCAACATATTATTTTTCTTATATTTACCCACAAATATCCACAATAATAACCTCAAAATGTATTTTATCACAATATTCCAATCTTCCAACTAGTTTCTAGTAACCAGTAACATCCTCTCAGCAGGCCACTAAATTAAAGTAAGTCGTAAGCGATAGAGCAAATTGGATTTTTACTATAGCGCCACCTGGAGGCGGATGAAGTCACACTTCTCAGCAGCGTGGACGATTTACGTGTGATGATGCCACTGGGAATTGGTGGCGAATGAATCGTGCATTTTTCAAATATGGTGGCATTTTCTCAATGGCCACAAGGTGGTGCTGCTGTTGCCATGCTTAAATGCTCATGAAGAATCAAGTTTCACCAACAGAATTGCAGAAATGTCATGTTATGTTGCTAGTGTAGCGCCCCCTGGTGGTAGAACCGTACAAAATTTTACACATTTGTGCAGCGATGACCCGTATAAAATTCCTGATTGGATTTTGCATTAAAGCGTGACAGCCTATGAAGAGTTTTGACAACCAACTACAAACAAACGTTAAGTGATAGCAAAAAACACACAAGTTTAATTGAGGGTCATCTAAACGTGGTATGTACCAAATATGGTGAAGATGGGATAAAAAAAAATAAAAATGTGTCACACAGCTAGTTTCTACTAGATGTACATTTTTTAAGCAATTTAACAATCACCAATAACATTTTCCCTCTGGTCACTTTCCACAACTACAGCATCAGGCCATTATTGTTTAGATCCCAGATGTATTCAATGGGCTAAATTACTTGAATACGTCTTTATGTGTGCTCCCTTCTCATACAGATGTGTTCACAAATGTGCAGATGTTGATAGTTTCCCTCGTGGAACGGATCCTTGAGGCGTGTCGGCTCATTAAAAGAGAGTGAGAACCGATGGCAGATGATTTGTATGGACAATTTAAACGATGAAATGGTGACGTTTATGAATGCAAGGCCTCATGAAACATGCAGCGACAAACGTGCGCATACATACCGGTGTCCATCTCCTCTACTTCCATGTTGCTGCGTGTCAGGTGGGAGACAGAGAGAAGTCGTGACAATGTGACTCGCCAGGAGATGATTAAGATGTGTTAAAACACTGACTGTTCACAGAAAAGAACACAAACGCCCCGGCAGGTGTACGTGCACAACAGCTTGTCCCTGCTTCACCATGCACGATATAGAGAAACACTCAAAGAAGCTTAGAATAAAAAAAAAAAATCAGAAAGAAATATCTCATTCACGTTAAGACGAGGTTAAATTATTCAAGCACTTCAGCAGTTGCATAATATTCATCTCAACTCCAAGGTCAACATTCCTTTCAGAAAAATCTTGAGTCAAACGATTAAATCAAACCCATCTGATCTGAAGCTGATGTTAATAGTTGTCAGCGCCGATTGCCCCAAGTATCCACTTGAATAACTATGTACGATTCCGACATTTCTTTACAGAGACCTAAACCCTGACCTGTACAGTTAATTAAAAATGATTTGATTTGAAGTGGGTTTGGCTGCCTCAGTTATAGCTAGAAGTAAGAGACCAGGAAGCAGTGCTGTCGACCCCGAGAGGTTGATCTGCTGCTTAGGCTTGAAATGAGGTGATTTAAAGCGAGCCACCAACATACATATACGAAAAAAACCTGACCCCAAAATGTCATCGGTACATTCACGCGTTCTCTAAAAAGAGGCTCAAAGAAGGAAAATGAGGTCAAGAGGCCTGTGGATAGCAGAGATAGCCTCAAGGAGGAAAAGAACAATGCCTCTTCAATTATTTTGAGTGCGTAAACAACTAATTCCTGATCAGACTTTTAAATCTTAGAGGCGAAACAGTTCACAGCCGAGGCCGGGACAAACTGAGATAAACAAGTTCCCGTGATGTCTTCAGAGCCTCTAAGTCCGTAAAACACTGATATACTATCGGAGCAGTGGTGGCCTGAAGGTGAGAGAAAGCGAGCTTGTGACCGGAGGGTTCAAATCCCTGGACCGGCAGGATAAATCTGGTCGGGGGGGGGAAAAGTGAAGGCAGCGCTTGCTTCACCCTCATTATCACCACAGGGGTGCCCTTGACCAAGGCCCTTAAGACCAGGTGAAAATGAATGCTTCACCGCCGGATGAAGTCGAGGTTACCAAACTTTTTTTTCCATCAATGCCCCTGCTTCACAACCAAATACAGACGACGGTGCAAGTCGCACGGCCGGAACTCAAATGTTTTTTCTCACCTTGCGGTATTTCATTCTACTTTTTGTGCATGTGTTGTTTTGATTGATTTCATTGTGTCTCGTCTATTTCAAAGCCGCAACGATTAGTGCGTTTGGTCCATCTGAAACGAAATCAGTTGCTCATATTCTCACAAGTAGAATGGCACTCAATAGAGCGCATACCTCAGTCGAGGCCCAACAGTCAATCAAGCCTAATCCAATAGCCCTGTATCGCTCGAAATTTAAACAAAACCATAATTGAAGCTCACCAGTTCGTGGATCCAAATCAACTTGTACTGATTCATTTACACCAGCCACCTAAATACGGCAGATGTTTTGAACGAAAATGCTGAAAAGAGAAATTTAGAGAAAAGCGGGAAAACATTCGAGGATGCGTCCCTTTATTGACATTTTACAGACTGAGCAATTAATAACGTGGAAGAAAAACAACTGGCAGGTTTATCAGTGATGATTGTTAATTGCAGCCCTTAAGCTTTCCTTGGCAACTGCAGTCAAGCGTACGATCCCTGAACATTCAGGCAAAAACAGAGACCGCGACCCTCCTCCGCCGATCCCCCGCAACACGCGCATAACACTGAAGCGGCACGACAGCCACGACGGCTCAAAGTGATCTGGAGACTTCCGTGTTTCAGGGCAGATCTTATCCACCGGTCGTGCAAACCCGCCACAGCGGAGCTTGACATGCTCGCTGACCTCTGCGGAGGAAGTCTGCTCTAACACTCCGAAATCCTTTAGCGTTTCCCCTCCAGGATGTCAGATTTAGAGGCTTCTCTTAAGCGTTCCACCTCCCCCGCTTGACAACGCGAGGTCAGAAAATCCTATCGAAGCCTGCTGCGAACGGCCTCCCTCCTCGCCCCAGCCAGCGTTCACTCAGGCATTCCAGTGCAGAATCTCCGCCTCGTGTTTACTCGTTTGCTTTGACCCACGTTTTTTTTTCTCCCATGCTCAGGCACAACAAGCAGATCCATTAGCCGCAGGCAACAGCACTTAATGAGCTGCTCTTCTTCTCTTCGTGGAGGAATAACACAGCTCTGCGGGACGCGCACACGCACGCGCATCGTTGTACGAGGAGATGAAAAGCCATTCAGCGCGCTCGCCGGACAGTTTCTGGGGCATTATCAAAAAAAAAAACGCTTGGATGGGTTTGGAGTTTTGGTAAGTAGGCTACAACACAAAACTCAAACTCTATATGTACAAAGTGACGGTGCAGAATAAGGGTTACATGTGAGTGAGCACGTCTGCGTCCGCTTTACTTCTGAGACTCACATTTTACTCTGCAGGCATCTCACGGCTACAAAATGACTATTTCACGGACTGTCACACTTTCAAGCAAAAGAGAAAGTCAGGTTCAGAGATAAAGTGCTGAAAAACTACAGAGTGCACTTGTGCTGTCAGTCACCGCGCTCCTGACAGCTCTGTGATCATGTTGGCGGTAGAGGAAGTCATTTTTTATGGCCTGGAAATCGTTCAAGAGTGGCAAAAGACTGCTCGCTAGGTGCACATGATTCCTCTCGTCAGTCAGCGTAGTGCCTGAAACACCCAAAACGATCCAAAAAACCCAAACTGATGTCCTGCTTGGAGGTACAGAGCTCAGAGTCTGTAAATGCACAAGAATGTGACACCAGCTGAAGTGGGACGCAGATATTTGGGTGTGTATTCACCTAAAAGACCAGCAAGCTTATCCAATATTTACAACAGTTCCTAGAGAAGATCAAAACTGAATTTCTCCTCAATCTGATGGACAAAAGATCAAATGTGTGGACGAGGAGCAGTTGGATTTCTACAGATTTCCCCAAATGCAGAACCATGACGGTTTAATTAAAATACTCGTATCTGCTTCTAACTCGCGAATATAACGCGAGAATCATATCCAGTATTACTCCTAGTTTTCTTTTTAAATAGATTATCAGAGCAGGCACTTTATATTAAAGGAGAAATAGGACGAGGAAAGCGACAGAGTTGTCCCTGTGGAGGAGTCTGCGAGCGCAACGGAGAGAGGTCTGCTTTCATTACTCCTCCGCATGAAGCGACGCGAGAACGACGCAGTCTGGCCCTCGCCCTCGTAGGGGGATCACACAGCGGACTTGAGGAGAAGCATTTAGAACTTCAATCCCTTTTCAGAATGGACGACCTGTACCTGTGTAAAACCTCACAGGTGATAAAGTCTGAATATTGCGGCCAGAACGTGTAAACTGATATAAACTTGAGGCCCTCTGATCTAAGACCACACAAAGATAGCTCATTAAATATGTAATGAAGGCGCTGATATTCCCCCGCTGAGGACGGCAACATAAATATTTCATATTTATAAATATCTGGTTAAAGCGGACTGAGATTATCAAACCCTGGAGACAAGACTTCAGATGTTGCGTACGTATATTAGCATTCCTCGTACGTAGTTATATTTGGTAACAACAGTGGATGATTAAGATCACAGCCAACTGGGAATCCAACTGGATTCTCCTTCTTGTTGACTTATTATCTCTTTTTTGTTTGTTTGTCTGCTTCTTTATTTGAAAGTTAAGTCAACAATGTTTAAGTTTTTATCATCTTTATTATTAACATTGGTTTTGTCTCTTCTGTATGATTGTGATCAAAGCGGTTTCTAAAAGGTTACCCACAGTCCTATTGAAAGGAAATTGTAAAATACTCCATGTTACAGTAGTTATTTCTGTCTTGACGATAGAATAAACTGAAAACTGTGAGTTTGGCTCTTTTTTTTCCTCTGCTCGTTTCCTTTTTCCACACATTTAATTTTGTTAACAACACAATTGTCATAACAAGCCAAGAAATGACTAGAGGATTTCTTAAGCTCTTTCTGTAAATCCAATGGCTGGCTGTTAAAAACACTCACTGTCTCACTGTTAAATACAGACTGATTAGACATTCAGCCGAAAACGTAATACCCGTTCACAATGTAATCACTTTTTGTCTGAGAGGCTCAAAAAGGCAACAACATGCTTGCAACAGGCTTCAACATGACACAACTGGCTGTGTACAAGGTAGCGGGCTCAAGATCAAGATCACAGCCAACCACTTGATCTTGCTATTGCTTTAATTAAAGCCAGACAGCTGCTCGGCTCTGAAAATCATCTGTCTCATTTTATTCAGCTCTTGTTTAACGTGAGATCAGCGATTCACAACAGCTGCATTAACTACAGTCAGTGTGGGCTTAGAGAGAAAACCCGCCTCGTTTATAATCTCTTCTTCATTCTCTAAAAGCTGTGGTTATCTTTACAACCTCACCGACACGCAATAAAGTTACCAAACAACCGACACGACTCGAATCTGTTAACCTCGAGACGCCTTGAGTCCTCGTCAGCATGGGTGTAACGCCATCGCTCTGCATGGAGTTACCTGGGGGGAAAAAAAAGGGAGCCTATTGCATCACCCCGTCTGTGTCTGCCCTGTGTGCGTGAATTTCAATAAAAATCTGTGTCAGTCAAAGTGTCACATGCAGGTTTTCTTATCTAAAAGGGTGACTGACAGCCGACTGTCACCCTCAGTGCGGCTGTCATCCTCGAGAAAAACTGCTTGGCAGTACTCAAAGGGTGATCCGTCTCCGTTTGGAGGCCGGCGTCGACATTAAACTGGCTTCGCGAATGTGTTTTTTTTCCGGAGGCGACGTTTCAGAACAATCCCGCCCCCCCCCTCGTAAAAATTAAAGCAGATACATCCGGTGTTCAGCGGCAGACTTGGTGGTCATGTGCAAAGGTTACCTTGAGAATGCGTCGTCGAGTCCATCGTCCACGTCCTGTTGGGACAAAAACGATACGGATCAATACGCACAGAAGTGACCGCAGCTTATACAGTCATGCTGCTCCTTTTCAGGTGAGTCAGCGCTCCGTCGTGACTCATTTTATCCGAAAGACGCGCAAATTCACGGATGAGCCAAAGAATCAAACACGGCAACAATGCATATTTTTGTTCCAGAATAAAGACGCTATTATATTCACGTGGCTTTATTACATGAAGTCTGGAAACTATTGCAGGAAAGGGAGAGCAGAAATCTGTCCGTGTTTTTATAAAAGCCAGTGATCCCATCAATTTAAATCACCAGACATTGTATAACACAATATAAAACAAATACCGTTCTGTCCATTTTACACTGAAATCCATATAACCCGATAAAAAGCAAGCGTGAGAGGATTGTAAACTACGAATAAGTAAGAGAGGAGAGCATTAAAGGTGATGAAAATCTGATTCCATTAAAACATCACTTCTCCCGGCAGAGAGATGATTCATATCGGAGAGAGAATACGCAACAGTGAACTCAGAGGGATCCGAGATCAGTCTGTTGCGGAGATATTCTAATGAGTATGGTGTCACCTAGTGTTAAGAATCTGCAAGTGAATACCAGGACCGGGGACTGATGAGCCTCTGTGCGACATCTGCCTGAAACTGCTCCGATTACAGCTACATCCTTATCGGTGCACTCACCTCTAAACTGAGCGGACGACTACTGACTACACGCAGTTTAGTGCTGAGCCTAAAGTCTTCTAATAAGAGTTCATTTCATCATGTGCTCGATTTTATTTCTCTATAATTCCCAGCATTTGACCAAAAATTTGATTCTGAAATGAGGAAAAACTGTTTAAAATGGCACCAGCGTGGCCGTAATTACACAAAAATGAGTGCGCAGAGGCTTCATTAATCTGTGCAAGTCATCTGTCGGGCCAATAACACTGATCTCATGCTGTTAATTAATTCATCCTTCATTTTATGGGTCCAGTTGGCAGTTTTGGTTTGGTTTCGTCCATTCTGGGCTACCGTGGAAAACGGTGGGTGGACAAAAACACAAAGGATTCTTATTTTCAGATTGTTGTACACCAACAAAAACACATTTATGAGCATTACATTACATTTCTGCCCCCTTAAATCCCTTGAAATCCTACGCACTGGTCCTTTAGGAAGCTGGAACCAAGCAGACGTTTTGACATGTTTTGCTTCCCGACTCGTTTTCTTTCAGTGGACTGATCAACTGATAATTGCAGCTCTAACTGATGCGTCCATTAAAAAAAAAAACGACCAGACCATAATATCGGTCCAGACGGTGCGACGTACCCAAGAGTCGTGTTTGATAGGTCGCCTCCGGGTGGGGTTACTCCGAGGTGAGGGCGAGCTGAGCGACGCGGCGAAGATGGGCCTCCGGAGCTTCTCCTCCATCCCGACGGGCTTGTGTGCCTCTGGATCTGAGGGTAGATGGTAAGGTGTGGGCGACG
>OMLP01020742.1:6649-21904 GCA_900302685.1 Spondyliosoma cantharus
AAATCTTCTCCCTCGTTGAGACGAAGAATTCCGAGGTAACTTATTAAAACAACGAGCAAAAGTGATCTGTTTAGATTCATTGATTGTAAATGCATTGTGTTTAATAGGAGCTGTACTGTGTTGAAATTGACTAAGTTTACGCTTTCCAATGCAGGACATAGCGGAGTGTACCTGGGAGAGAGAATATATACAACACAAAAGCAGTGCATCATGGTACATACTTCGACACTGCTTCGATAGAGTGAGTAAACAGTTTAACCTTGTTAAAGGTCCTATTTTAAAGTGAAGGCCAAGCTATGAATGTATCTGATAAATCAGTTGTTTCCTTTTCTCCCACAGAAAAAACGAAGTAATGAAATCAGTGACGTGTGTCAAGGCAACACTTCTGTGACTATCCCTTACTATCATTTGATGTGCTTGACGATTGAAGCTTTCAACCGCAAAGAAACAGGTATCACTCATACTGATACTGCTGCAAAGTAAGCAGCTGAAACACTTGCATTTTTATTAACTGGGAGGTTTGACAACAACTGTTTGTCGAAGAATTCCTGCTGTAACATTTTTTTCATTTTGCAGTAAAAACAGTACCAAAGCTGAACACGTGTTGTTAGAATTGTACAATTCTTGAATTCATAATTTGCTTTTCTTTCATCACAGACGAGAAAATCGGAGCTGAACACTGCAAATATGGTGAGTATACATGCTGCATTGTGAGTGTTCGGCTGTGGTATGTGATGTATTTGTTGAAAAGGGTGTGTGTGTGTGTGTGTGTGTGTGTGTGTGTGTGTGTGTGTGCGCGCGTGTGTGTGCGTGTGCGTGTGCATGCATGTGTTTGTATTTTATCTGTGTAGACGTGTGATTGCCCGCACACAGTCAACTGTTTCTGCTGTATCGAGCATTTATTTTGATTTAACCGCACATGTTTGAGTGATTTTACAGTATGTTGCTTTTACAGTTCATGCCCTTCACTAATATAATCTTGATTAATAATTCTTTTGTTTAGATACTGTATGCAAGCACCGTTCAGGAGGACCATCTACAGGTAAGTCACACCTTTCATTTAGAAGTGCTCGAGGTGCATGTTGGTGCTGTGCATTTGAAATCCCAGAAATCATGCTTAAAGAGTAGTTCTCAATATCCCCAACCAGTGACATATTCCAGATGTACAGAGAACCATGGATACATATGTACCTTAAGCTTAATCTTTTATGGTCATATTTATATAATTTTTATGTAGACATATGTATTTTTACTGTAAAATAATGATGCAGATACCGGAGGCAGAGAAACTGTCTGAGGGTGTTTATCCAACAAACAAATGTTAAATATTGAAACGGGGAGGGCAGGCAGGTTGGATGGCCTGGTCAGGAGATGATGGAGACGCTGGAGAATCTGAACACGAAGGAGGAAAGAAAGCACAAGCATGAGTTGAGATCCAATTTCAGACTAAAAGGCGCAGTCGCAAAAACACGAAGCAAAAAAAATCACTGAGGAAGTTGAGCTTGATTATATTCAGCATATGTGACGGAACAATATGGCACAATCTACAGCTTTAACAGGAAAATATGCTTATATCGCTACCATTTCACATTGTATTTGGGGAAAAAAACTCACCTGTTGCTAAGCTTCACAAAATCTTTTCTGCTCTAAACCGTTTACCAATCCATTTTTGTGGTGTCCAGTTTTGGCTCAAGATGGTAATACAAACAGATACATTTTTCATGTCATTTGAAATGAGCCCTGCAGATTGAAAAAAAAGTAAAGACTCTAAATGTCAAAGATTAAGTAATGGAAAGATCGAATTTCCACCAACACAATTAAAACATATTTAGTAACAAATTCAACATGTTTAAGTTTCCTCTAGCTTTGAACACTGCCTTTCAAAGTCTACTAATATTAATAATAACATAATATTTCTGCATCAGCAACACCGACAACACTGCCAGAAAGAACAGTGGTGACACCCACAACGACAACAACAGAACTACCATCAACAACAACAAACTTCACACAGATCAATGGTAACATATTGTAATTGTAATTAGTAACACATTTTAATTTTCTGTACCTTTGAATACTGCATTTCAAAGTCTATTAATATTAATAATAACATAGTATCTCTGCATCAGTCCATACTGTAAGATTTTATTACTAACTGACTGACTGCCTGCCTGCTTGCTTGCAGGGTTAAATAGGTCAACAACATTGCCACTGACAACAACACAGCCAGAAAGAACAACATCAGCAACTAGACAGGTGCCACCCACAATGACAACAACAGAAATACCACCACCACTACCAACAGACTTGGGCAATGGTAAGCTAAATTGAACTCTACATGGGCATAATAAAATATTAGTGTTATGAAACATCAGATTTCTTTAATTCAAATAATATACTCAAACATAGCTTCTGTCTTTAGTTTAACTCAGTGGTTCTCAAAACTTTTTAGGTGACTGACCCTAAATCAGACACAATTTTCATGGGACAACCCTGCAAACTCAGGGCTAACCATGCTAACAGCTTTCTTAGGGCACACTTACACTTGGCCCAGTTTCTCCATACCATTCTAAAGCGCAATTGTTCCTCCTCCTCAGTCCCCCGGCTGGACTTCAATCACATTGTGCCGGCCGGAACTGGGCCTGAGCACATTTACCTCTCAAGGAACCTCTGGGTCCCACAACACTATTTTGAGAACCACTGATTTAACTCAAGGGTTAAATTAGTGCTATAAGTATATTAAAATGCAGGTGATGATGACAATAATTATAACACAATTTGGCACAATGCTTTCCAAACAGAAGTTCAGGGAAGCTGCTGTGCGTTCTTTACAGGAGGAAAGAAAGCTAATCAGACAAGCAAACCCACCGGCCCTTATGCTCCAGGTCTTTTCTTTCATCAAGCAGAAACGGAGAGCATAAGTCTTACATTTGTGAGGCTTGTCCAAGCATGTTTTTGAGTGCTCCTTCTTGTTTGATGATAAAGATTTTCCCACAGTTGCAACAAGCCGAGCAATGAAACCATTCAGCACTCAAAAAAGAGCTGCGATATATGCTCAAACCGAAAGTATTTTCTAACAACACAGTCCAGTCTTACAAGACTGAGGACTAAATTTGGTTTGGCAAAGGAAACATCTGGTACACTTTCCCACCTCCAACAAAGAGCAGCCCACAGTTGCTTCCTTCCCTTTGGTTTGAGGTTTGATTTGAACCTGTAAAGTCTACAACTTCTCTTCTGTTTGTTGTCGCAGACCCATTTACATTCATTTATCAGTATTCTGTTTGCATGTCCTGCATCTAACACTGTGTGCATATACAATATGAATCCATGGTTTTCCAGTGGTTGAAAAAAGGGATTTGATACCCTTGGCTGCATAGGCACTGCCTTGTACAAAAGGTGCTACATGCAGCCATGATTCATGCTTTGATCTTCTGCATCTTTAAAAGATACTGAAGAGACTTCAAACTATAAACCAATGAGTCATCTTGGGTTGACATGATTATTATATATTCATAGTATTATTATATTATAGTTCAGATTAAGTAATGTAACATGTCGGTGTTGCCTTAACCTCTGGGTATTCGAACAGACACTGCACTGAAAGAAATGCACGACTGTAGTTTACTTGTCTTACACTGTATGTTTGCAATTATAGCAACATCAGAAAAACGTCTCGCCAATGAAAAAGGTAAGCTTTTCCCTTAATTAAATTGCTTATTGGGGTTGATAAAAATATATTTCAGTTTATGATATGTTGAAATGTCAGAAAGCAGTGAAAATGGTGAAAGGGTCAGATTGCATGATTTGTTTCATCAAAAGTCTCAGGTTTTAGTTAAATAGAAAAGAAACTTTGGCAGGATTTCCCTAATGAATTATTTGTTGTTAATGTTGGCAGTTAATTTTGTTGTCATGTGATTGGAGAGTTGGAGTCGGAGAGTTTACAAGACTGAAAACTATTGTTTTTCCACGTCAGTGCTTCACTAGAAGAACACCCATATCCATGTGTAGCTCTCACTTATTTTTACTGCGTTTCGTTATTTTTTTAACTTTTTTGAAAAGTAAATAAAAAACAGTACACACCTGCTCATTGACATGGTTCATATTGGTGAAGATGAAGTTATTTAATAGAATAACTGGTAACAGTTGTTTGAAGGGGTTTATATAAGACTGAGCGTTACACCGTCATAACCATCAAATGACACCTGTCAAGAATTTGTTTATGATTGTTTATGACGGGCGAGTTACATTCAGTCACTTATGTCATTTTTAATTTAGAGTTGAAATTGAGATTTCTTTTCAATGACAACTTGACATAAACAAAGACAAAATAAGCTGTAATACACACTACAGATCAGGTCCAATCATTAAATCTAAAGACATCTTTTGTCAAGAGACCATTTCTGTTGTGTCATGAATATTTTTCTTGACCTCAAAAACAGTGGTATAATTTGGACATGTCATTAATATGTCAGTAGCAAGTAGAGAGCTTTAGTAGAGCAAGCTAACCCCTGTAGCTAGCTGCTGCTATTTCTGTTATTCTATTAGCCGTAGAGCTAGAGCCCCTTTATAGCTAAACTGGCCCCCCGGGTGCCAGGAGCCCAACCTGGAAAGAAAACCATCTTCATACTGTGTAAGATAAATGTCAAGTCGTCATGACAAAATCATCTTAAACAATGTCAACCTACTGTATTGTCATGTTCATGACAGGCATATGTTATGTACATATGCAAGTAAAGCGTTGGGGAATGATTAAAAATCTTTGCCTTGTGCTAATATATATATTGGTCTCCCCATTATCTCCCCATTATCATAACTCAGAGGCCACCGGTAAGTTTTATTCACTTAATTATAATCTGAGCATTTATCCTTAGATTCAGAAATGATCAGATAAGTTGAGTTGAACTACACAGCATGGGTGGTTGGGGTCAACACAGGAGTCAGCACAAATCTACAGGAGGCAGTATTTATTGCAGCACGGGTCTAGACTTGTTGATCTGTTTTCCTTGTTGGCTATATGTCAAATGTGGAAAGCATACAAACAAAATTGATTCCTCGACAGTATTATGTGAGAAAGGTTATTGTTAAACATATGTTAAACAGTGATGGGAATGTTTTTGTTACAATGTGTTGTTCTTTCTGCTCATTGTGTTGGATTCTGGATTAATTCATCTATCCTGACAGATTCCTGCACTGTGGTACTGTAGATGTAGTTTTGATGTTATTTGTTGGGTAACATTAATGGAACCTGTCTCTGATCTCTCCTTAACCAGAAAACACAGCCCTGAAGATAGTTTTAGTGATATCCGCAGCCCTCAATATTGCAGCGCTCATGATGATTCTTTATCAATGCAAGCGCAACCCGGGGTTGAGGCACGAGTCAGTGAGTATGAGCAAATTCTTGTTTGAACGGTCCATGTAGGCTGAACGACAACCAGCTTCACAGTCACGCACATGCAGTGTTTACCCAAATGATGTAGACAGGTACACAGCAGAGTATTATAAGCAGAAGAAATCAAGACATTCAAGTGGTATTTACTGTAATCTGTTCGAGGGATCTTAGGCCTGTTAACACCCATGTCTCGGGTGATCCGATAGCAAGTGTTGCTGTTAGTATGTCACTTTTGTTATGTTAGGGGAAAGGGAAGCAACATAAAACCAGGTGTACTTGGTAATTAGTTATTTAAGTTATTTATTAACCCGAAGCGGGATTGTCGGCAAAACACAAACAGAGACAAAGGACAGAGGGCCTGCGAGTGCTGTTCAAATCAACAAAGAAATGGAACTAAAAGAGGACTCGTAAAACTGAGCTACAGTTTCTACAACAAAACGAAAATAAAGCCCCCCCGTCTACTTCCGTACTTACTCCAAACCAAACGACAGTCGGAACAGCACCCCTCTTCCTAGTGAATCTAACAATGAACAAACTGCAAGTGTGTGCGATCAGTACTATAACCTTAACTAAGCCTGGCCCAGTCCGCAGACAATTAACAAGTGTCTCATTCACAATCAATTCAAAGTCTACACAGTTTCGGGAGACACAGTGGCGTGCTGCTCAATTGAAATCACAGCCGCCTCGACTGCCATGCCGGCCAGAGATTTGTAGCGACTTCCGCCAATAGCTCCGTCCGGATTGGTTCGTCGTTCCAGGTGCCGCTCCACTCAAGAGTCCCTCAAGAAGGGGGCGGAGCACCCGCATCCTGAAATAACACCAATAGGCAGGCAGGCAGGCACACACACACAGACACACACACACACACACACACACACACACACACACACACACACACACATAGGCACACAAAACGGAGGCAGAGCTCGGCGACGGCCGTAACACTTTACCCCTGGCATTAGAATGTCTCCACATGTGTCTTGAGTGACCACTTGTGATTGGATTCTGCTTGGCAGCTCGCTATATATGCAAACGTACACTACCGGGCCAGTGTATAGTACATCATTCCATAAGTGTTCTGTCTTAGTTTGGATGTCTTCCGCATTGATCCACAATGTAGAAAGTAATAAAGATAAAGAAAAGCCATGAATGAGAAGGTGTGTCCAAACTTTTGGCTGGTACTGTACATGCACGTCATTTCCATATGCAAATAAAACATTGTCTTACAGCCTGATTCTGATGAATTTACTGTTCATCAGACCACGGATGAGGCACGGATTAGGTTGGAGAAATGATAGATGCAGCCGGAGTGTTTCTGCGGGGCCTCACTGATTACTGTACAATTGTTCAACTTGATGAGTCGCAGATTTTCCTGAAACTGAATCATAATTTAAAGTGAAAATAAATTCTGTTAATCCTCCAGCTCTTCTGCATAACTCAGTGACTTGGTTAGCCTTGAAGCGATCACGCCTATTAACTTTAGAGCTTGAATAAATCTTTGTTAGCTTGATTGAACCTCGTCCTTCAAAGTTGAAAAACTCCCAACACTTCTCTAGTGCTCTGAGCAGAGGCAGTTAAGAGGACCACTGGCTGCACGCCAAATTGAAGTAACAGCAGTTAGTGGTTAGGGGCTACACTTTACGATACATTCTAAATGCTGTATCACAGGCAACTGGACCTATTCCTGTTTGTTGACGACATTTGACCTCTCATCCAAGAGGCTTCTTCGGTTCTAACTAACTGGAGGGGAGCTGCAGGCTTTTAAACTCTGTGTGGGAGTGTCCTTACAGAGTCGTTAAGGATGTTTGTGGGTCGTTTTACTTAACTGGCCTAGAAACTAGCCCCAACAACCCGCATGAAGGCTGGTTGGATGAGAGGTGAAGGAGCTGAAACAAGTCCAGTTGCCTATGATACAGCACTTGGAATTACCATGACCTAGATGACTGAGAACCTTCATCAACTATAGTATACACACTTTACTATAAATCGATGAATCTACAGGTTGTTAGGTTAGAGTTAGAATAGTTTGCTACGGGCAGACTAGTCAGCAGAGGAGTCTCTGTGTTCAGCGCAACGATGTTTAATGTCCCCGGCAACTTATGTAGTCTCATTTAGCCACTTGTTGGCAACCAACTTTTTTAACACTTTAATTCAGTGTGGGGTATTGATTGACAGGTTTTATGTTCTTATTTAAAACCAAAAACCCATTCAGGGGAACTGGTATTGCAAAAATGCTTACTTATTTCCAAGTTTAAGGACTACGTGAAGCACTCTATTGTGATCAGATCCCCAAAGTTGCATGTGAATGCCAGATATTAACAGGCCCACAGAGCACATTCTCAATGAGTTGATAGTTTAAATAGTAACTTAATACCCACTGAAAATATTGTCTTTGATGGCTGTCTATTGGTTTAACTCCTCGCCTTGAATGAACCCTTGTTCCTGCTGCAAATAGCAGTCAACCTAACGCAGACTCAGGAAAAATTGTCATTTCTTTCCCAGGTTTCAACCTATATGCTGGATGGAGCCTCATTAGAAGCTCAGCCAATGACAGAGTTGAAGGTATTGTAGTAGAAATATGCTTTGCATGTGTTTTTCCAACCTGGCTCACAGGCCTGTTTCCTGAGTCCAGGACCTCTTCCTATTCCCTCAGAGCTGATGTTGTGATATTCTAGACTCACTTTTGTTTAGTTATGCTATTGATCTCCGTTTTTATGTTTTAGTCCTGAGACTTGGAGAGTCAGGATGGTTTATCTTAACACAGGGAGTAAAGATGAAACTATGTCGGAGTGATGTTTAACCAACGGACAAGTCAAACTCACATTAACTGCAATTAATCATTAGGAGACAGGAATGGGAGATGTCTACACCTGCAGCATTCTTCCCCATGATCAGAGAATTAACAGCTTTTGTTAGCAGTAGAGAGCTACATATCTCATGAATATTAGCCATTTGCTACACTGTCAGAGCTTTATGTTACCGATATCTAACACATTAAAGTGTGTTGACAGGTCTTGGGCAGCACTACTGCATATAGGAAAAAAAATCTCCCAGTGATGTCACTCAGTGGCTATTTACATTGTGAGTAATCTAGGTACCAAACTTTGAAAAGCAGTCCACTGGCCTGGCATTACACTCCGATAACACTGTTGGACTGATTATGGACTGTTTTTTTTTTTTTTTTTAAATCTCAAAATCAATACTGCAGAACCAGAGATATCACCTTCTAATGTGTAAAATTGGTGGAGTTACCCTTTAAGACAAACACTTTGTTGTATAAAAATGTCAAGTAGCACATGTCATGTAACTCTGTGACTGACCAAGTGGTCATGACAAGAACATTGAAACGAATCAGTCAAACTTGTATATTCCTTGAAAGTTGAGAGATGTAATCTGTACCTGGCTTTCCTTGGGGATTTCAACCCACAACCCCTGTTTTCAAGCTGCTGCTAGCATTAACGACATATCCACCTGTAGTAAAAAAAACAAAAAACACAAAAAAAACGCACTCAACAGAAATGACTTCATGTGTATGTTTAACACTTATTTCTCTCTTTCAGTCATTGAGGGCATCTGTAAGTGGGCTTGTAGTGGAGACCACATGTTTAATAAAGGTAATTATGAGCATGAATGCACAATGTATACAAAAGTGTTGTATTTTTAAATTGTTTGTTTATATTTGTATTTTATTTGTAGAAGGATCACGTACAATATTAAACATAAATGTCGGCATTTAATGCATTGTACCAGAGTTAGCTTAGAGCTTAGAGGGAACTTGTAAACAATGAGTTTCACGCACAGAAACACAGCCTTGCCGGCTGCCATGTTATGTATTCATCCCTCATTTAGTTCAGCAGCTCCAGAAAGCTGTGCAGGGAACAAACAGTTCTCTTGTCTGAGCTTGTTTGCATTTTTTGTTGATGGGTTGATCAGAAGGTTTTCTTGAGTTTGGTTTCTACATGCAATGGTCACCATTGTTTGTTATGCCTATTTGGTAAACATTTGTGTTAAAAACAATCAAAATTATAAGTAATTTTCACTCAGTTGAATGATGCATTTCTGTGTGCGTCGGCTGTCGGCTGTAAGAAAGTCAGTCAGTGTGTCAGTAATCCTAATCTTCAAGTGCCTCCCAATATTTTTTCCAGTCACTGTTGACCATTTTAATATCTATAGGATGAATCTAACCCTAACCCGTGGTGTATCCAAGTGAGTGCGAGTTTAGTGGAGTCACCAGCAAGTCGACGCTCTGGTTTAGAGGGAAATGTTTTGACAACCTTTGGAGAGCAGATTCTTGCACACCGACATTGTGAAAACATTACTATGGCATGTTAACACTGTCATGGTGAGCATGTTGAGACTTAGCTCAAAGCACATAGGCTGTGCCCAAGGACTGCCTCACAGAGCTGCTAGCATGGCTGTTAGCTCTAATGCTGAGTTCCAGACATCGAGGCGTTCAAGGTGCACAACGGCTAACATCGGAAGTGTACACTCAACTGAAATGTCAGCAGTGCAGCCTCTTGGCAAATGCAGACGAAACAGAGGAGGATAAACAACGCATGAGGCAACAGACGCCCTTGTACATTTTATTTTATGGCACTTTTTCTTGGAAACGTATCTGTATATTCCAGTCGCCAGCCTCATACCAATATTGTAGTCTACAAATAAATCCAACCCTAGGTCGATTTGCCCAGATTTCCTGATTTTTTTTACATTTATTTTTTTGTACGTGAAGGGACATTTTTAAGTTCTGGGCGGTCTGGAATGCAGAGATTACATTTGTTTATGGATCGACATTTATCTCTCTCCCTCTCTTTGTCACACAGCCCGCTGCGCCAGATTCCATCTCCACACATTCACCATCGAATGGCTGCCGTGTTGGAAATGAAGAGTAGGGGGTTCTGGCACAACTTAACCTACCCCCAAGGTGCATGAAAGAGAAAATGAAATCATGCATTTAGGACTCAGAACGCTGCCTCTGTATATTCTTGATACAACAAAGCTATCGGATGTGTCAAAGCTTCAGGGTGCCAGGATGATGAGCTCTACACTGGCTGGCAACAGGACAGGGGACCTGCATGACTGTGGTTTGCAGCAACTTGGGGCCATCGTTAAGGAGGATGAACTCTCAAGTGAAGCTTCACTTCAGATGTGAAGAGGAGTGAGAGAGATCAAGCTGCAGCATGCCACATCAATCTGTGCTGCATTCTCATCTCATCAGAATGGAGTATTGCATTACCCCTGCACAGCGTCAAAAAAGAAATTGGCCGCAACGTCAGCTGAATGAATAGAGGGTTGAGCTACCTTGTATTGGATTCAATCCCATGCTTGTTTTCCACCAACCCAACAGAGTTACTCGGACAGAAATGTTGGTTCAGGGATTGTTAAAGAGGGTTTCTTTCCTTTCTCTATTCGCTTATCCATAATGCATGAAACAATTATGGTGTGATATAATTGTTTGATATATAGAGGTGGCGTTACCAGTCAGGACAAGCGACACCTGCCTGTTGTTAGGATCCACAGAACATCCATCAACATGTAGGGAATCTGTAAATTTGCATGCAGTTATTGTGTTACATTTCTTATACGGCATGATATACGAGCTATGAATAGCAAACACATTACAGCCTGAATGTCCACATTGATAATGTCTGTGCAGTCACTCGCTTCTTCTGGGATTCAACCGTCCACATTCACAGTCAAATGTGTGCATGTCTTCTTTAGCTTTATAAATCACTGCCATTGCCATACGCATACGTTTGGGTGGTGGTGAAACAAATGCTGACTGTATGACTCCGGGTTTCCTGTCTGTAATAAGTAATCCACGCACGAGACCCCAAAAAATCACTGGTGTTCAGTTTTTGGTGTTTTTTTTATTGCATGCACTGAGTTTGATGAAGATAAAGTTGACATGCTAGTCATGCACCTAGGAAATAGATTTTGAAATGCATCTATGGCTGAGATTTTATATTATATTTTTTAATGTATTAGCCTTGGGGAGTGAGCTTGCCTGCTATGTTAAGCTACTCTCCAGTATTAAAAGTCAAAAGGCACAAATCAGTTCGACATTATAGACAGTTTTTCAGTAGCTGAGAAACATAAGGAAAGTTGATGTGAAACAGTATTTAAAAGCTTAGTTATCCTGGAAAGGTTCTCATTAATACAGGCATCATAAAGGGAGATTACCTTGTTAACAGATAAATATATATATTATACTTTGTGGACATGTTTTAAATTGCTCTATACTCCCAGATGTATTACAATATTCTAAAGACCTGTTTTGGTTGTCCAAAGACATTATGTAATACCATAATAAGAACATTTAAAAGGTCCAGTTTGTCGGATTTAGGGGAAACCACTGGCAGAAATGGAATATGATATTCATAATTATGTTTTTATTAGTGCGTAATTAATGACATGTTGCAGTCTGCCATTTTACACAGCGGAGTTTTGTGCAGTAGCCCAGAACAGACGATCCAAACCCTTGCTCCACAGTTTTTTCAAAACTCTTTGTGACACGAGACGTATTCATTTGATCATAATCTGTAACATCACCCCTAGATGCCACTAAATCCTACACACTTGTCCTTTAATAATCCTAAAAATACAGCATTTCATTTTGTGTTACATCCCATTTGCTCCTCATTATTTTTGGAATAATGTGGGATCACAGACTCGCCCTGCATGTCTTGGGCTCTTTACTGTGTTTGAGTGCATTTTATCCAGGTTTAACCATAAATAAGTGTGATGCCCTGCTTTTATATTTTTTTAATCACTCAGTATATTTATGGTGTTTTTAACTGAAAGGATTGCCAGTGTGTCTCGCTGTCTGTGTATAGAAGGATTTTTTTATACACATAGCTATGATTAATGTACTTGTGCATACTGCTTGGTTGTGAATAAGATAATGACTGAAGTGTGAGAGCTGCCCTGGTGGCAGCACTATTCTCATTGGCTGAGATTAATCTCAATGAGTGGATCCTGTACGTAAGACTAAAGGTTGTAAATTACCAAAAGAATCACTAAATTTCGAAAGTCACTTCATTTAAAATTGTCGAGTTACCTAGCTTCCACTCTCTGGTCGATCTACTGAAGTTTAACTGTGTTAACTCTTAACGTCTGTAGTAATTGTTCCATGTGACCGATTCTGCAGATCAAGAGTTGCATATATCTACATGGAAGACGAAATGTTTTCCTACTCATAAAGATTCAGAGTTAACTTTGGGAGGAAAGATTTGTGCATATTTTATCATTTGGCAGCATACTATTATTATACACCGATCAGGCATAACATTATGACCACCTGCCTAATATTGTGTTGGTCCCCTTTTTGCTGCCGAAACAGCCCTGACCCGTTGAGGCATGGACTCCACTAGACCCCTGAAGGTGTGCTGTGGTATCTGGCACCAAGATGTTAGCAGCAGATACTTGAAATCCTGTAAGTTGCGAGGTGGGGCCTCCATGGATCAGACTTGTTTGTTCAGCACATCCAACAGATGCTCGCTTGGATCGAGATCTGGGGAATTTTGAGGCCAAGTCAACACCAATTCGTGGTTGTGCTCCTCAAACCATTCCTGAACCGTTATTGCTTTGTGACACGGCGCATTATCCTGCTGAAAGAGGCCACAGCCATCAGGGAATACCGTTTCCATGAAAGGGTGTACGTGGTCTGCAACAATGCTTAGCTAGGTGGTACGTGTCAAAGTAACATCCACATGGATGGCAGGACCCAAGGTTTCCCAGCAGAACACTGCCCAAAGCATCACACTGCCTCCGCCGGCTTGCCTTCTTCCCATAGTGCATCCTGGTGCCATGTGAGACACACCCGGCCATCTACGTGATGTAAAAGAAAATGTGATTCATCAGACCAGACCACCTTCTTCCATTGCTCCATGGTCTGGTTCTGGTGCTCATGTGCCCATTGTTGGCACTTTCGACGGTTGACAGGGGTCAGAATGGGCACCCTGACTGGTCTGTGGCTCTGCAGCCCCATACGCAACAAACTGCGATGCACTGTGTATTCTGACACCTTTCTATCAGAACCGGCATTAACTTGTCTGTTGGATCGGACCACACGGGCCAGCCTTTGCTCCCCACGTGCATCAATGAGCCTTGGTTGCCCATATGACCCGGTCGCCGGTTCACCACTGTTCCTAACTTGGACCACTTTTGATAGATACTGACTACAGCAGACCGAGAACACCCCACAGGAACTGCAGTTTTGGAGTTGCAGTCGTCTCGCCATCGCAATTTGGCCCTTGTCAAACTCGCTCAAATCTGCTTCTAACACATCAACTTTGAGGGCAACACTTGCTGCCCAATATATCCCACCCACTAACAGGTGCCATAATGTCATACCTGATCGGTGTATTTCAGAGATAAAAATGGATTCCCCATCATCATGTTTTAAACAGTACACTGAACAGCTAAGCTTTGCTTGGGCTCTGGTTGCATTATTTAATGTATGCAGCATTTTTAAAAATGTTTTATTTTGTAATGTGAAGAAATATTACGATGTTAAACATGTTGTGTGTAAAATGTAATGTGATTGCAAACTATTCTGACAGAGTACAATTTGGTTAGTTAAAAACAATTTGACACTTGCACGTCATTGTAGCTTGCAGTGCGATATATAAAAAAAAAAATGACATTAAAGCACAGAGCAATGGACTCCAGCCAGTCGCTCATTGCCCTCTGCTGTAGTGGTGAGCTTTTATCTTAAAAACAGTACCTTCAAAATGTGAATAAAGACTGATATGTTCAGATTTTTTGCTGGTTTTGTTTGTTAGCGGACTCATTTTCTAAACGTCAAACAACTTAAATCATCCACAGGCTTGTATAGGCAATTTAGGGGTGGGGAGGTCTCAATTTTCACATCATGCTACAATCTGCTCAAATACTCGAAATCAAATACTGTATGGGCAAGTAAAAATACATGTGTATTTCTACAAATTGTTACATGGAGACAATGTAAGGGACAGTAGCTGATAAAGTTTCAATTTGAATTCATAATTCACATAATACCCAATTTGAATGTCCTGTACAAATGAATGAATTGACTTGAATCTGAAAAGAGTCCTTTTCCCCCCCGCTTTTCTCACGCTGCCATCTGTAATATTCACAGTCATGGTGGTTTACCAGCAGTGAAATCACACATTCTTGTACAGTCCTGTAAAATCCCATATTGGCACGCCATAAATAAAAACATGAAAAGAACATACAGCAGAGCAAAGCCGAGTCATCCTCAAACAAGTATCATGGATTTATGACTTCCTGGCTGGGAATCAGGTCCAGAGAGACAGACAGAGAGACAGAGACAGACAGAAAGAGAGATGGACAGAGACAGAGACACAAACAGAGATACAGACAGACAGAGAGACAGACAGAGACACAGACACAAACAGAGACAGAGACACAAACAGAGACACAGACACGAACAGAGACACAGACAGAGACAGAAAGACAGACAGAGACAGAAAGACTGACAGAGAGACAGACAGACAGAAAGAGAGACTGACAGAGACGCAGACAGAGGTAGAGACACAGACACAAACAGAGACACAGACACACAGAGAGACAGACAGAGACAGACAGAGACAGAGAGACAGACAGACAGACAGACAGAGACAGACAGACAGACAGACAGACAGAAGAGAGACAGACAGACAGACAGACAGACAGACAGAGACAGACAGACAGACAGAGAGACAGAGACAGACAGACAGACAGACAGACAGACAGACAGTCAGACAGAGAGACAGACAGAGAGACAGACAGACAAACAGACAGACAGACAGAGAGACAGACAGACAGACAGACAGACAGAGACAGACAGTCAGTCAGACAGACAGACAGACAGACAGACAGAG